>VZRU01014714.1:0-11885 GCA_013398155.1 Pedionomus torquatus | reverse complement strand
AAACAGAAAATTTGTTTGTTTTACCTCAAACGAGGACTAAAGGTAAAACTGAATAGCATCAATTCCATCTGCCAGGTCATCATTTTAGAACTTGGGCCTCCGAATAGCAATACACAATAAAAATAATATTACTGCCAGGATCAGTGTCAAGGCTCCCTGGAGGCACTCCAGGTTAGCGTAGGCCAATCTGTCTGCCCACGTACAGTTCATTTAAGGTTCCTGTAAGATACAAAAGAAAAGAAAATCTGCTTGGTCTTATTTGACCGACAGGGTTAGAGAAAAGACAAGATCCACTGGATGCTGATCTGGTGTATCTTTGTTAAGCAATCTTTGGCTTCCCATGCATGGGAACTTTTGGGAGTAACTAGTACCATTGGTACCATTCCAATTTGAGGCATTTTCACCAGCACAGGTTGTCCAGGGTGAAGTCTTCCTAGGTATTTTCCCAGTTCATTGGGAACCTTTGAAGGGATGGTATTAGCAGATACACATTTTAGGACAGCCATCTCCACTCCATCTGTTATTTAGTTGGTAGATGGCATCCTTCAGTTGCAAATGCCATCCAGGCTCATGAGTTTTTGCAAAACGCTTAACCAATCCATTCGTGTGTGCATCGATGCACATTGATTAGTCTGAGGATAATAGGGAGTGTGGAATACCCACTGAATCCCTTCCTCCTTGGCCCAATCTTGTACCACTGTAGTGGTAAAGTGTGAACCGTTGTCACTTTGGATTTCCTTGGGAAGGAAAAGTGTACTGAACCATCCCTTTAGGGCTTTTACTGTGTCATCCCCTGTAGCTGATTTGGAGCTAGTGGCCATAATGAGGCCAGAGATAATCTCTACTCCTACCAGGATGTATCTTCTTTCACTTTATGATTTCAAGGGCCCAATATAGTCAATTTGCCAGGAATGCCATGACGTTTTCTTGTCCCAAATGTGTAAGGGGGACACTTTACTTGGATGATCTTTACTGAGTCATAAGAGACACTGGGAACAGGCAGTTACTGTGGAAGAATGGTTAAGTGATAAAGGACGTGTGTGAACAATCCAGTTTTTAGCAAGCCATAGCTGCACGACTAGATATAAAAGGGCAAAGTGACTTGTCCTTGATCCCACCTGGAGAGGGAAGTAACAAACTGGTAAACAAGTTAGGCAGAGCTAAGTCCGGAAAGTGAAGACAGACTCCTTCGCGTGGGCAGCAAACGCTCTATCAATCATGTAACAGCTTGAGGTGAGCGGACAAAAGCTATGAACCAATGACAGTTTGTTTATTATCGCGTGCTTTTTTTGGATAGCTATATAACCTCTGTAAGTGCGTTGAATAAAGGAGAATGATCATACTCATATTGAGACTTCATCTTTACTCTGGGTCCGTCGCCCACTCCGACAAGTTACTACTTGTTTGCATAGCTTAACCGATACCGGCCACTCTCAGGCTAGACCTTTTCAGTATAAGTCAGCCTGCCTGGTATAGCCACGCTTAACATGCAACCATTCAAGTAAACATTCCCACTCTTGACCATCATCTACAATATCAATTTTGCTGCTGCTATGTTATCTACCTGTTGGTTGAACTGAGCAGTGATTGAGTTTGAATGATCATGGCCTTTTACCCAACCAATGTGCAACACTCTGTTTTCCTATTTCCAACAGTTGCTTCCAACTATTGGTTTCCCAGACTGGGACTCTGTTCACCTGCCAGTCACTGGTGTCCCAGTGGCCTATCCATTTGGTGGCTCCTTTAAAAACAGCATATGAATCAGTGTAAATATAACTAGGGCACCTAGTAGGACAGCTCTGAGTTCCCCTACTTGTGTACTACCTTCACCTGTTTCAGTCGCTCTTTCTCCTGTTGCTACTTCCAGTGCTATGGCTTTGTATTTCCACTTATTGTTCTCCCAGTGAGATGATTCATCTGTAAACCACAAGCTTGTAAGATCACTGTCTTCCTTCAGAGGAGGTGCTTCCTGAATCTGAGATGTTTTGTTTGGTGGAGATTGGAACAACAGAGCACCATCTATATCTTTTTGCAGCTTGGATACTTTAACACCACCTTCACAGATTGACATGATTTCATTAATGCCTTCTAAATAAGCATACCACTTTTGAGCTGTGGGTTTTCAGGCAATGCCAGATGGTGGTGCTGTTCCTTTGCAGACCACATCTAGGAGGCAGAAAGGTCCCAGAATGATCACACTCTGTTCTCTTCTTATTTGTTCTCCTCGTTTCAACGCTTGCACTAGAGACAGCAAACCCTTCTCAAGGTCTGAATATCTGCTCTCAGCATCATTAAAGGAGTGAGAGCTAAATTCCAGTGGTATCTCTGGTCCTGCTGGTCCCTTTTGCCATAAGTTGCAATGAGAACCATGTTCACTGAACCCCCATTCTACACGGACAGGGTCAGTTAGGTGTATAGGGCCAAGTTGTTGGAATAACCTTAGCTCCTTTATTAACAATTCCAGGGCATTAGTATGTTGGTTGGTCCATTCCCAATATTTTCCCTTTTTGAGCAAATTATGCAGGGGATGAGCAATGATGGAAAAGTCAGGGATGTGTTTATGCCAATAACCCAAAGTTCCCAGAACTTGCTGTAACTCTTTCACATTGGATGGATTCTGTCCCTGCTCTATTTTTTTCAGGGTATCTTGGGGGACAGAAGCAGCTCCTTTAATCCACCAGACCCCCAGGAATTTAACTTCCTGTGCAGGTCCCTGACACTTTGAGTCTGGACTTTCTAATCCTAAATCAAGTAATGTTTCTCAGATATTTTCCATCATATCTGTCCTGGTTTCTGGGAGGGACAGGGTTAATTCTTCCCTGGCTCTAGCAGGGGCCCAGGTATTCCACCCCATGTGAGCCATGCCCAGGGGGTAGCTGGGAGCTGGCCAGGAAGGGGAGGGGTAACCGGAAGTGCAGGGTCTGCGACGGGTCCAGGGCTGCGGTCGGACGGGCGGCGGTCGGTATCATAATCGTGTTTGTATCCGTTTCCATCAGTGTTACTGTTACTGTTTTTCCTTGTTCTACTTTGCCGTCCTGTTAAACAGTTTTTGTCCCAACCCACAAATGTTGCCTTTTTCTTCTAGTTGCTCTAGCACCGCCATGAGGTGTTAGCCAACCGGGTTGCCACATGGTTCTTTGTTGCCGCCTGAGGCTAAACCACGACAATATATTTTACGCTTTCTTGGTTTTCTCCCCCTATCAGGGTGTCATCGATATATTGGTATACCATACATCCCTGTGAGACAGGAGCTCCTGCTAGGACCTTAACCAAAGCATTGTGAGCAATGGTGGGGGAATGTTTATATCCTTGTGGAAGTCAGTTAAAAATATATTGGACCCCTTTCCATGTGAATGCGAACCATGCTTTGTCCTGCTCAAGGAGGGGAATCATAAAAAAACACATCTTTAACATCTAAGGCAGCCATCCAAGTATGGGCAGCTCCTTGTATCATTGTCACAATTTCAGCAATATTTGGAACTGCAGCAGTCAGGGATGCAGTATTGGTGTTTAACTTTCAGCAGTCTACTGTTGAAATGCCATTGCCCAGTCAATTTCTTTACTGGCCACACTGGTGAGTTATAGGGTGAATGAGTCCTTTTAATGATGCCTCTTTTTTCCAATTCCAATATCACCCTGTCAACTCCTGCAAGTGCTGCTGCAGGCAGTGAAGATTGTCTAACACTGGTGATTTTAGAGGGAGGTAAAGGTATGGAAGTTTCCAATAGAATCAACCTCACCATGTCTAATTCCTTTTCATGTCCTGCAAAGCTCCACACCGTTCTGTCTGGGAATTTCCACATTCGCCCACGCAGTACATCAAATCCTAGGAGGTTAGTACATGAGGCGCCCACCAACACTTCTCTCCTAGTCAGTCTCTGTTCTCCTGACAACCAGAGGTTAATTTTTGCAGTTTTTACCACACCATCAATTCCTGTGAAGTTGGCCCCGCACCAGGTAGGAGTTATACCTAGAAGTTGTGCCATTTCTTTAATGATTGCAGACATTTGGGCTCCTGTATCAATGATAAACTTTACCAACATTTTTCGGGGTCTGGAGATTCGGGGTCGGAGATTCAGAGTCTTTATGACAGCGCGATTGAATCACTAATACCCACCGGGCAGGGTGGCTCACTGCCCTCCCTGGGGATAGGAGTTTTTTGGCTGGGACTCTGACAAATCAATCAAGTTATGCTCTGGTGAAGAAGGCACAGATTTCTCATGGCTTGGGGACTCTCTGGTTAGGCTCTTTTCCCCAGCCAAATTACTCTTTCTACTTAGAAATTGGACCAGTGTACGGAGATCCTCTGTAGGGACACCGTACAAGAATTGTCGGGGTACTCCCAGTTCTAGGGCTTTACACCACAACTTGTTTCAGTCCTTATCAGGATTAAACCTTCCATCAGATTTAGGGTTTTGAGCGTGAGCTCAGACTTGATGAATCTTTCAGGTGTGATTGGAGGATTTTTCATTAGTTAGGCTGGCCCAGCCCATTGGGCACCCATATTTGGCTATTTCTTGTACGTCTTCATTCCAGGTGGGTATGTAGAAATGCCAGCTCCACCTACGACCACCCCAAATGTCTCCTATGTGATCTTGAATGCTGACAACAAATGGCTTCAGTGCCGCGGCCAGGTGGAGGGGAGAAAACACCGATATGATGTAGGTTCACATAAGCTCCGTTTATTCATCAGAAGGCTGCTCTTAATATACTGTCTCAAGCTTCCGTACACGCGATCACGCATTCCCTGATTGGTTGCCCCGCTCTGTCTGCAAGGCAACCATGCCCATCTGTCCCCTTCTAATTGGTCCTTGCAGTACCTCCTGCCTTGCGGTTACTGATATCTTGTTATCGCATTCTTGCTGCATACTTGTCCTGTTGACTTAAGCACTTCCTCCTCCCGCTGCATACTTGTCCTGCTAATCCAAGCACTCCTTCCTCCATAGATGTTGGGCCAAAAGTTCATCTTCTCACAGCTTGCTGTAAACATAACCAACTGCCCATGCACAACCCCCAACACTTCAGGCAATCGGAAAGACCACAAATGAGAGGGGCTAATCGATCTGGGTCGACAGGAGGCTACATTGGGGATTTTCAAAACTCTTCTCTATCATACATAGCTTGCAGACAAGCTGCTTCTGTACTGCTGCAGACAGATCGGAGTAGCCCATAGTTCTTATCTCTAATGGCTCCCCCTGCTCTCATGGATCCATGCCACCTGCCCAGTAGGCTGCTTGAGTGGTTAGGGAATACTTATGATCTCCGGGCACAGTGGTTAAAAACACTCTTGGTCCCTAAGAGTCTCCTGCTTTTTCCTCATTCAGCATAATTCTGTCTCTTCCCTCAGAAGAAACTCGCCATGACGCACAGAACAGCAGCTTCACAACCTTAGAGGGTTATAAAGGAGGTATGTTTATTCAGCACTCAACGCACACAGGATTGCTCCCAAAGGTGTGCACGCCGAGCACAGTAATTTTCTGTGGTTATATGTCCTAAATATTACATATTCATGAGATTACATAATACACCTATACATATTCAGTAGCTATCCCCACTTCATATTAAAATTAGTTCTCCGCCCCTTTGCATCTGCGCCGTGCTTCTTGGTAGTGGTCGTTAGGGGTCTCAGGGATGAAGTTAGTAGTCTTCACTGTAAACTTTCACCCCTGGTGTCTTGCACAAGCTTAGATCATCCCTGGAGCTCATCCAGGCCTCAGGTCTGGTTTTGGTGAGTTTTGTGGCTTTGGCTTCTGTTTTGCTCCTGTTCTGCTCATAGGGGGTTAGCTCTTCAAGATAAGCAAACATCCGAAAGGTTTAAAACTAGACAAAACTATTCTAAGGTTTCACGCCTTATCTATAACAGAAAAAAACTACAAAAAAACCTACTAAACCTTCTATCAGCCACACATAATCAACAGCTGACTCTCCTGGTCGCCTTGAGTATTTCTCCCTTATTTTTGCCAGCTCTGTTGGTGTCCACGGAACAGTACGCAGAGTGGTATGGACTTCATCATCATCAACAGCAGTTTCAGTTTTAACCAGAGACTGTAAGGGAAAAACTTGGGATTTCAAAGTAAAAGTCCCTTCTGCCTCATCCTCCTCATCATTATCACTGCCAGAGCACAAATCTCCAGTCTGAACATTTTCTGATTTCAGAGTTGTATATTTTACGGCAGGAATCAGATTAGGAGCAGGGGCTTCTTTAGCTTCTTGCTGTGCATAAGATAAACAGGTGTCTAACTGCACAAATTACACCTTTGCCTTTTCCCACTCTGAGTTTTAGTGAAGCATGACACTCTTCAATACGTTCTATGATTTTCTCTCCATCCTTCCCAAACTTTTGGCCCCACTCCTTCCCAGGCTGGGAAGCACAATCATATTTTTGCAGCAGTTTACCCACAGCAACCTGTGCTCGCTGCGCCAGATTTACTGTTGCATTAAGAGGCAGGACAGAGGCAGAAGTAATTTTGGCAGAAAATAAACCCCCTTGCGTTCTAACACTCCTCACTGAGGTGGGAGGCTAGGTGCAGCTAGGTTTAAATTCTGAGTGATGCCCAATTCATAGAATCATAGAATGGTTAGAGTTGGAAGGGACCTTAAAGATCATCTAGTTCCAAACCCCCTGCCATGGGCAGGGACACCTTCCACTAGACCAGGTTGCTCAAATCCCCATCCAGCCTGGACTTGGATTTATTTAGCTTGACAGTAGGAACAGAGCAAAGTTCCAGTTAGGTGTACTATAAAATTATCAAGTGCACTGGACACACTGTTGCAGAAGTTGTGCATAGGTGAAATATAGGCATGGTTAGTGACGTTATTGGCAGGAAGAGGGAACTGTAACCATCTCTGCCCAAAGAGGAGGTCCCTAAATGGCTGTCTGCAATCTTAGTGACCTACAAACACAGCAGAGCCTTCTCCAGTGTGCCAGGAAGTCAGATTCAGGACTGCAGGGAAAATTACACTGAAAGTTCATGTTTTACAGCTTCCAGGAGAGGGCAGAGTTCTTTGTCCCCAGCAAAACAGTAAAGATCTTTAATACTGTCCCATTGTAGCAGTAGCTCTCATCTTCTGGGGCTTAACAGCTTGAATCTATGATCCTGTGAAATAATTACTAAAATTAAATTATATTGAAAATACAGCATTGTTCACATATTAAGGAAAGGTATAAAATCAAACATTTTCTAGGGTAGAATACAGATGCAGCTGGTATGTGAGGAATCTACTACATCTGCCTTTCCCTGTACAAAATCGCTTGCAAAGCAATATGGAGGATGGAGTAGGGTAGAGATTCTATGGACAAACTCTACCATAACACAGCAGATACGGGAACGAGATGGTCCTATGAAACTGATAAGCTGCCTAATTGCTACCCTGAGCCAACAGTCTGTCAAATTTTGACGAAATGCTGTTCTTTGTGCAAACTTTGCTCATTATAATATCATTATAATACCAAAACACACCTCCATCCCAAAGGCTACCCACCTCCAAGGTGCAACCACTCCTCCTTGAGTCCATGCCCCGAATTTTTCATAAACTATACCTTTAAATGTGAGGCGAGAGATTTTTACACCAATCATAATAAAAGTATTTATGATTAAAGACACTCAAACTCCACCTGGAAGGTAAACAATAGTATAAAAATAGCCCAAGAAAGGGGGTGTANTGGGCATCACTCAGAATTTAAACCTAGCCACAGCTAGCCTCCCACCTCCGTGAGGAGTGTTAGAATGCACGGGGGTTTATTTTCTGCCAAAACTACGGTTGCCTCTTAATGCAACACCATCATGTAAGCAGAGATACCATAGCAGAATGTCCAAAAGTTTCATTTGCTCTTAGCAGAGTTGGATGACATTGGGGTTAGAGTGTGAGTACCCTATCTAAACTAGCCACCCCATAATTACCACAGTCAAGTCCTCATCACCTCATGCTGATTTAATGATTCACTGTAAACTAGTCAACGTGCAGAGTTTTCCCTACTGTTTGCTCAGCATGGAATTTGTTTGATCCAGCAAGACTTCCTCACTTGGGTGCCACTGCGCACCATCCAGGGCCATCTGGGATCTCACTCTATTCTACCACAATATCTATGCAGTGCAGAGCTCAGCTGGCTGCTCCTGAAGCTGATTCAGATGTCCAAACAGGGCTCCTACAAACGGAGGCACTTGGGAAACATCATGTGGAAACAGCCAGCTGGTGCCACACGGGGCCGGATCATACACAGTAGGGGCAATCAGCTGTGTTCCAGCATTAGAGGTGAGTCATTCCCTGTGAGTGACTGCACAAGAGGTAAGTTGGCTCAGAAAACAATTTGAGGTCCAATGGCAATAATTCCTTCATTATTAGTTCCACTCCTCATTTTCCAGGATATCCCACTCTCCTCTTAGCCTGAATACTAGATTTTATTGCTTCACAGACACTGCAGCATCGCAGTGGTGTAGGCACTAATAGCAGGCATAGCTTTTCTGAATGAATGAACTGATTTTGAGTTTGGATTATGGGTTTAAATAAGTCAAAGTCTTAACTAATAGGGATAGCATTACATATGTACATCAAATTAATGAAAGGAAATTATTTTCAGAGTGTGGTTTGACAAATAAAAACATAATTCTTGTACTTTGATTTACAAGGCAGACAGACTTATGAGCTACCTGCAGTGGTATGCATTTTAATAGTATTTAAAATACATTTTTTATAATTTTATCATAATTATCCAAGTCCTGGCATCATGATCAGTATGCATCGTACAAGATGCACCATAAATACAATCTCTGCCTTAATGTATATATGAAGCCTGAGGGTTTGATCCTGGAATGAAACTGATAAAGACTCAATGCAGATTAGGAGACTGAGGCAAACATATTCAGAAATTTGTTTATCTGAGACCTTCTAGAAACTTCAGCCTGAAATGGTTACAGTGTGGAGACAGTTAAGTTTTCCAGATTTATAGGTTTAGAGGTCAGAAGGATCAATGATGATCCCCAGTTTGAACCCCTGTACAGAACCCACATTGTCTCACTTTCTACTTTCCTCACAAAGCCCATAATATGTTTAAACAACAACATGTATTTAAGTAAGACATCAAATCTTAATTCAAAAACTTGGCAGAAAATCCATCACACCCCTCCATAAATTCTTCAAGTGTTAATAATCACCATGGCCAAGAAAAAGCAGGTTTTCCATAACCCTCTGAGATTTGCTCAGTGATATAAATTTTACCCTAAAACTAAAAGTAATAGCCTGAACAGCTTTTGGGACAGTCTTTTTACTATCCCGATGTTGTCAGTTAGGTTGTGTTACAAAGATATAAATGTGTAACACTTGCTGCTAAACACCCTATTTAGTTACTAATAAAGGAATTAATTGTCATTAAAAACTGTGAATATCATTTTTCCACATAAAGAGCAGAAATATTTATTGAATACCCTTTGATATATTTAATATCTCTTCTGTATCACAATTATCAGTTTTGTCATCTTAGAATCATAGAATGGTTAGAGTTGGAAGGGACCTTAAAGATCATCGAGTTCTAACCCCCCTGCCACGGGCAGGGACACCTCCCACTAGAGCAGGTTGCTCAAAGCCCCATCCAGCCTGGTCTTGAACACTTCCAGGGATCTTCATGCCATACTCATCCAAACTATTGTTAGGATTTTGTTTATTTCTGTGGAAGTCCTACCTATTGACCTGTGGGAGCTGACAGCTGGCCTGACAGCCTTACAGCTAGCATCGGCCTTGACAAGATTACCCTGTTCCTGTGAGACCATTGGTGTGGAGCAACAAAGAGGTGGTAAACAGCTTTCAAGACATCTAAGTGTGGTAGCTAACCAAGGAAAGAAAAACAACATGTGAGACCAATGAAGGGAAGACACGATGTGAGGATCCATGAGAGCTTTTTGTATAAAAGAGTAAGCTTTGTGTAATAAAGTTGATGTTGCTGTAAGAACTTATTGGTGTTGAGTCCGTTTCAACAGCGACATTGTCCCACTGGCCAGATAATTTTTAATATACCTTTAGCTTTTTCTCATAATTGTCAATTACTATTTTTTGCTTTCAACTTCTTAATTTTTCCATTTCCACTTTCACTTGCCCTTTTTGTAACACTATTTTAAATTCAGATAATTCTGCTCATATAAACACAGTTCTGAATTCTTCTAAATGCATACAGAACAACCATAGGCAGGTTCTGACACAGGTTTTTATTAAAATATTATCATCTCTTAATATTTCACTAATGGTATATCTATGTCTCCAACACTGAAATCCCTTCTAAAACAAGGGTCTATAAAGGAAAGTGACAGGCTGCACCATCTGTGATAAGGAATTCATACCTCTCACCTTCTCACCAATACACAGCCCAAAACAAGTACAGCAGAAACTTTCTACACCACCTCATCCTTTTCAGGCCTCAGTGTTTGCCAAAAGCTGCAAAACTCAGAAGCTAAAACATTTACCTTAGAGTAACTTAATGCCATTTTCAGCCACTGAGGTTCTCAGAACTCATCTCTTGAGCTGACACAGAGAACATGAACACCTCCTTGGCCATCCTTTCTGTACTGCATGCCCTCAAGCAACAACACAAGCTAAAATATTCTCATTGAAAATAAGACAGTAATCTCACTTACTCAAAATTTAATGTCACTGCCTCCTGCTAGCAGAATGCACTGTCTCAGCTTAAACACAAGCACTGAGAGAATGGAAGATACTTTGATGGCCAAACTGCAATCTGTTGTCTATTGCCTCTGTTAGTCTGTTGCCTAATTTAGTGACAACTTGTTCTGGTTTCCAGGCTGAGTCTGAGAAGTTACTCTTGTAAGGTTCTACAACAGGCAGTAAAAACTCATGGACAAATAAACTAGAGTTAAGGATCATCCATCCTGATCAATAAGCAAGGAGCTACTGGTGACTAGTCCTTCACTCTGAGATCAGTCTCTGCCAGCCACAGAGCAACAGGGCTCTGCACAGGGCCAGAGCAACTTCAGGGTTGATGTGAACCTCTTCAGGCCAAAAGGACCCAAGTCCCATGGATTTCTAGAACCCAATGACATTGATTGCCCTGTGGAGAGTGAACAGGGTTATCACAGGCAGAAAACCCACTAAGAAGGTCCTTTCCACAACTTTTTATTCTGAGTGAATATGAATGAATGAATGCTCAGTCCTTCATTCTTGCTATATGATACTTTATTCATCCTATACAATGGGTTTACTGCTGAAATTGCTTTATTACTGAGATGCATGTTAAGGACTGGCAGTCAACTCGGGCCCATTCAACATAAAAAACTCTTAGCACCATCCAGAACATCTGTCTAGCACATGCCCCTACTGCCATGGAAGAACTACATGCATAATGGATTTATCTTGATAGCATCCTTAGATCACTGTGAAACATTATCTCTTCAGACAAGGAACACACACAGACAGACATTCCAAGTAATATTAAATGAAGGGTTAAAAATTTCTGAGTAACAGTCATCTATTACACAGATGGGGGCCGAGATAGCTAATACATATTGCAAAGATCAAACAAGAATCTCAGCATTTCTGCTCAGTTATCTCTAATTTTACACAACCTAGTTTGAAAAAAAAAAAAAATCTGCAATTTTATGTTCCCACTTGAAAAATATTGTCTCAATAGGATCAGAATAACATTAACTTTGACTCTGAAAATTTAATTACCAATGAAGGTGGAAATTTATCCCTTTATCAGAGAGTGTAGTTATAGGACAAGAGATAATAAACTGAAAGAGGGTAGATTTAGATTAGATACTAGAAAGAAATTCCTTCCTGTGAGGGTGGTGAGGCACTAGAACAGGTTGCCCAGAGAAGTTGTGGACACTACATCCCTGGAGGTGTTCAGGGTCAGTCTGGATGGGGCTTTGAGCAACCTG
>VZRU01014711.1:86810-100116 GCA_013398155.1 Pedionomus torquatus | reverse complement strand
CGAGCCGCCCCCCCCGCCCGGCGGCGCCCCCCCTGGGACGGAGGCGCCCGTGTTCAGGGCCGGGGCCGCAGCGCGTAAGATTGCGATAAAGCGAGGAAAGGCAAAGGGCAGCTGACCCAGGCCCAGAATCTGTGGTGCCGCCGTTGCATTCATCGCCCAGGGGTTGTTACGGGAGCTGGCGCTGCCAGGCAGCGCCTGCCGGGACACCCCGCAGAACGGAGACCCCAGAGACCTGCCTGCCGTCGCCCCAACCCTGCCGGCACCGCGCAACACCACTACCCAGCCAGGCCCCCAGGCCCGGCTCCTCCACCCCAAAAACACGCAGGCCTCCGTCCTTGGCTGCCCCGCACCGTGCCATTGCTCACGCACACACCCACGTCACCCGCTCCCAGGAGGAAGGCGCCCGTTGCCCAGCGCCCCAGGGCACAGCCAGGCCCTGCCAGGGTGGACACCAGGATGGACGCCA
Organism: Pedionomus torquatus; assembly: GCA_013398155.1. Lineage (NCBI taxonomy): Eukaryota > Metazoa > Chordata > Aves > Charadriiformes > Pedionomidae > Pedionomus > Pedionomus torquatus. The sequence continues at coordinate 99,650 of VZRU01014711.1, read as the reverse complement.
GGGTGGACGCCGTGAAATCCAACCCTCTGCTCTCCCCCAACCCCCCCGAGGCCTGGGGGGGTTCCACAGCACCGGGGGTACCTGTCGCTCTGGAGGGCTGGTTTGCTGGCTCTGGCCCCAGGAAGGCCATTAGCCCTGCTGGGCCCCACCTAGGTATTTTAGGCGGACTTGCCATGCTAGAAAAACAAGCCTGCCAGAGCCAAGCCCTGCAGTGGCAGCAGAGGGCAGGGGCCTCCACGCTGGGCACAGGTCTGGGGAAGTTACAGGGCTCTCCCCAAGACAGCCCGGCTGTGGGGGCACAGAGCCTGTGGGACACAACCCTCAAGGGGTTGCGACCATGCATCTGGTGTGGGTCCAGGCTGATGCAAATGGGGCAGAAGATAGTTTCATCAAGCCCTGCCAGCTGTAATTAAATGCTTAAGGGATTATCACACCTCACTGTCCAACTAGGAGGGAGAGAGGCTCAGCCCAGCCCATAGAGGGCTGCTCTGAAAGGTGGTCCCTCGCTATAGCCAGAGACACAAATTGTCTTTATCCAGCCAGCGATTAAAGACAAAGATCCCTGTGTTTAGGGATGCCATCACCACCGTTATTCTACCCTAGGCTAAAGTCCTTATTCTAAGGACTCATCAGCTTGATTGGGCTATCACAGGGAAGGAGAGGTGCTCAACGTTTGCATGATTACCATTATCCTCCCTATCCAACTCACTCCCCTCCTCCTAGGGAGCCCAAATTCCTTGAATCCTTTTTTAGATGCAAAAGCAGCATCTAACCTGAAGGCAAATGGACAGGAGCCCGCACCCTGGGGCTCCGGCTCNGAGAGGCTCAGCCCAGCCCATAGAGGGCTGCTCTGAAAGGTGGTCCCTCGCTATAGCCAGAGACACAAATTGTCTTTATCCAGCCAGCGATTAAAGACAAAGATCCCTGTGTTTAGGGATGCCATCACCACCGTTATTCTACCCTAGGCTAAAGTCCTTATTCTAAGGACTCATCAGCTTGATTGGGCTATCACAGGGAAGGAGAGGTGCTCAACGTTTGCATGATTACCATTATCCTCCCTATCCAACTCACTCCCCTCCTCCTAGGGAGCCCAAATTCCTTGAATCCTTTTTTAGATGCAAAAGCAGCATCTAACCTGAAGGCAAATGGACAGGAGCCCGCACCCTGGGGCTCCAGCTCCTTTTGAGGTGAGCCATGCCATTGCTCATCCGCTGAAGCCCTGGGGTGGGGATGCTCCTGCTTCCGCCTGCCCGGGGAACAGCTGGGGCTGCTGATGACTGCTGCCAGGCTGGAACATCCCATCCCCATGGCTCCCCAGGGAACAGCCTCCTTCAGCAGCAGGGTGTGGGGCTTTCCTGGCAGAGACTTGCACAAAAAGACTTCTTCCCTTTTAAAGCTGATGCAAAGGGACAAAAATGAGTTTTTTTCTTCCAGCCCAAACTGGAAAGAGTTGGATTTTCATTACAGAATGCCCTTAGACAGGGCATGGGCAGGGAAAGCCAAAGATGAAGCAGAGATTTTGAAACATCACAACTTAAGATGGACTTGAAAAAAATAAAGATGCAGTAGGAGTCTGGGGATGTTTTAGAAATATCCTCCCAGAACTAGCTTGCCTTTTTGCCCTCTCTTGCTTTGCATCCCCTTCACTGCTAGCAGAGCCTGTGAGCAGAGCAGAGGGGATGGGTGCTGAGTGACTCCAGATGCCCAGCTGCTGAGTTCCCCAACCAGCCCTAAAGCATAGCTTTAGGTTCTCCTGGCACATTACTTGGTTTTCAGCTGCACTGCACAGCAAAGCCTTCAGCACCCACTTTGGCATCCTTAACTTTGGGAAGAGATGTATTCCATTCATACATAGCAAAGTCACGGCCAAGGACCATTATAGAGGTTCTTGTGATGCACAACTCCCTGTTCAGCAGCTGAGCTGTGGCTTTAGTTCATTAAGCTCATCAGCTCTCAAATCTCCTTTCCCAGACTAATAGCCAGCAGGAATCCCCTTGAAGTCAATGAGGTGTGGGCAACACCAACAGGCTGAGAGCCTCAAAGGCTGCTAAGATCTCACCAAAATCATTTAAAGCCCTGCAGAACTTGTTTCGTGCACCCAAAATGGATCATTTTTGCAGACACAGTTCTCTGATCGCCTCTGTGCAGGGTTTAAGAGGAGACGAGGAAAGAGCAGTTGGGGTTTTATTTATTCAGCCTTGAAGTGCTGGCAGGGACTACACTTCAGAAAATGGAGAAAAGCTTTTACTGCCTGTTTTTAGAAGCATGATCCTGGCCACAAAACACCAATAGCTCAAAGTGGCCAGGTAAGCTGACGCAGGACCTTCTTACTTCCCTTTAGCTGTGAAGGTCTGGGGACAGGGAGATCCTGAAACAGAATTTTCTTCCTTGAAAATTAAAGAATACGTTCCTACCTAATTGTGTGATTCCAGGAACTGACTCCAAGAAAAACACGCAACCAATGCAAGACTCATGATACAATCATGGCAACTCCGTCACCAGGCCCTGGCATTTCAGAAGCCATTTGGAGAAGTTTGCATCCAACTCCCCTGCAAGCACCTTGGAAATACCAGTTGCAGAGGGGCATCAACATTTTTCCTCTTTCTCCAGCCTTCACAAGAGGGGACTGATGAACTCAGGGAAGTTCCTCTTGATGTGGAACATGGCACCACTTAAAACAGGGTCCTTCTCTAAATAAAAGAAACACTCCAATCCAGGTGGCACTTTTCCATGGGTGGCACCAGTCACACCTCTGCTGAGACACAATTTCAGACAAGACCTTTGGCAGCACCTCTGTGATAAACCTGCCAGCTTCTGCAGCTTTGCTGAGACGGGGAATAACCTATGGAGTGGACGTGAACCCCAACTCTTTCTCACATTCTGCATTGGCTCTGCCAGGCTCACACCTACGAAGGACCAGGAAAGCCCCTTGTAACCCCCACAGGCAGCTGGGAATCAACTACGTGAGACAGGCTTGGTCGGATACAGTCGATTTCTACCTTTCAAGCCCAACCAGGCTATAATAACAACAAGCGTGAAAGAAAATCCGTAGTGCATTCTCAGGATGTGATGAATGCATTAACGTAGTTTGTGTCTGCAGTGAGACTACAGCAGTACCAGCCCCTTTCTGCTATTCACCCTCTGCTGATTCATCCCTGTTCAAAAGGACAGCAGCAACGCTGCCCTCACTCTTTTCCGAGGGACTTGGGGGTACCAGGAAGAACTGGTACTGTCTTTGGTATGTCTGGGAAGGAAACGTTTTGCCTGCAAATTCAAGATCTACTTAAACTCATAAATCACCATCATGACCCAGGAGGCACAGAGCAGATGTTTTCCACTCCAGCTCATCTGCCCAGCTTCCAGGAGCAGATCGGAGGAGGCCACACCGCCCAGATTTGCCACATCATTATTTGGCAGGTGGTTTAATTGCAGCACATGAAACTGAGAATACCACACGGATGACAACGGAGCACTCCTCTCTTGCTGTGGCAGTAGTCCTGCAACGTAAGCAAGGTCTCACCTACCACGGACTGGTGTGCCCAGTCACAGGTTCACTGAGCAGCACTGGCTCCATCACCTCCACGGAACAACACAGCAGGACATGGACACTTGGACCAGGCTCCCTGCTGAACTCCTCAAGCCAAGCAACATGAAAGGTAGGTTCCCCTGCAGACCCCTCAATTTCACTGGAATAAAAGAAAATAAAATCTCCAGGACACCCAATGGAACTGGTGTTAATTCCACCCCCAGCGAACTCACAGACAAAACCCTAGTTCAAATCAGCCTAGATTTCACAGGGCAGTGACAGACAAGCCAGCCTGCAAGAGGAAGCCACCAGAAAACCAACACTGGGGAGGGAATACAGCCCAAGGGACACTGCAGGTTGTGCACAGCTGGAGCAAAGGGCTGGAAAAACGGGGCCAAGAGAAATGTTCAAACCAACCAGACCTGCACCAGGCCATCCTCACACAACACACTTGGCAGGCAAAAGATACTTCACCTCAAGTATCTCCCCAATGATCCACTCCTGCCTGTCATCCCCCTGAATTGAGCTGCTGCCCCTCAACAGCTCTATTCTCCTTTTCCCCAAATTTCTGCAGAGTCTTATTCAGGAGAAGGAGGAAGGAGAGTGCAGGGCTGGGGCTATGGAGTTTGTTTCCTCCCATTTCCAGACCTTGCAGGGTGCTTTTCCCTCCCCCACAGGGCCCACATCCTGAGAGTGCCCTGTGCTTTCAAACTCCATTACATCTCATCTGCATTCCTGCCCACCAATGGCCCGTGCTGCAGGCTGGGTGCCAGTGGCTGGGCAGCCCCCCTCCTCCCCTTCCTGTGTGTTGAAGAGAGCTGCCTGGGCTCAGCAGCTCCCCAGCAGCTCCTTTTCTTCTGAGGGCTGTGTTAGAGAGCCCAGACATTGCAGAAGCCCTTGTGTGGGGCAGGGTGTAGCAACATCTGGAGCTGTGTCAACATTTTAAGTGCTCCAGCAACTCTGCCAGGTGTTTTAAGACTTGAGATGGCTGCAGCTGGCACCATGGTCCTGGGGAGGCACCTGGGAGCGGGTGGCACCTGGGAAGGGAGGCACCAAAACAGTCCACTCAATCCAGTGTGCTGTTGGGAAGGTGGCTGCCTGCCATTGCCCGGCCCAGGAGTTTCACCAGGTCCGCGGGTGAAATGGCTATTGAAGGCAACTGCGTTTAGAGGGTTCTGGGAAGGATTGCACAAACACTACTGTAGAAAGTCAGTGTCGAAGTGAAGCAATGTAGACTGGCAAATGAAGAAATCGGAACCTTCATTAAGAAAATCACTGGGCATCCTGGGCAATGACAGCAGTAGCAATGCAGCAGCCGGCTGCGTCACTCGCTGGAGTGCCGTGGCAGCGTTCCCATCGCTTGAGCCACTTTAAAGGGAAGGCAGTTCTTTGGCCAGAGAAGCACAGATCAATTTTTATTTGTGGTTTTTTTTTTTCCCCAACGTAAAATACACTCTAAGCCACTTACAGGGATGGATGCCNTTTTTTTTTTTTTTTTTTTTTTTTTCCCCAACGTAAAATACACTCTAAGCCACTTCCAGGGATGGATGCCGATGGCTACAAGTAGATCACGATCTGAAAATACAGGACTTGTGGAGCAAAAATCGCTGCAGGGTGGGTGGGGAAGGCAGCAACAGGGTTGCTCTCCTGCTGCTCAGTAATGAGAACACAGAGGCTGCAAGCACCGCTTCATCTCGGCCCTTTGGACATCAAATGACCTACCACTGCGCTTTGGCCTGTTCAACTGCCCAGACTCACAGGGCTGCAACGTGCTTCTCTGTCCATACAAGGGGCTGCTGGAGCGTGCTCGCCAGGCTCTGCTGAGAACTACTCACTCTCGTGGTAACACGTTGGCACCATGGGACTGCAGCAAAGCTGCTTCCATTATGAAAATCTTCCAGGAGGAAATACCTCTGTTAAGGAAAAAGAAAGAGTGAACACCGGCTCAGCACGTTGCAAAGCCCTCGCAATCATTTTGTTCACACAGGTCTCCCCCTTTTGATGCATATGCCTCTCCTGGGCAGGGAAGAGTGGCAAGGCGTAGACTACCATGCAGCATCCTCCAATCCTCCAAGCTGGAAAGACCAACAGTGGGTTTTGTAGACATAGAATCATAGAATGGTTAGGGTTGGAAGGGACCTCAAGGATCATTGAGTTCCAATCCTCCTGCCATGGGCAGGGACATCTCCCACTAGACCAGGTTGCTCAAAGCCCCATCCAGCCTGGCCTTGAACACTTCCAGGGATGTGGCGTCCACAACTTTGCTGGGCAACCTGTTCCAGTGCCTCACCACCCTCACAGGAAAGAATTTCTTCCTAATATCTACTCTAACTCTCCCCTCTTCCAATTTAAAACTGTTACTCCTTGTCCTATCACTTCCTGATAAAGAGTCCCTTCTCTGGCTCTCCTGTTGGCTCCCTTCAGATACTGGAAGCAGTAACTGGAAAGCAAAGCCATTTCTGCTGGGCTGTACAGTAACAAATGGCACAGAAGCACAGCAGGTGCAGGAGCGGCTGTAGGCACTGAGGAGGCTCGATAAAACATGCTAGGTCTTACACATTGGTCTTAGACTTGTTCGTTCGCCACGTGCCCTCATGCCTGTGGTTTGGCACTGCAACTGTTCAGCCCTTTGCTTACAGAGCTCCAGGACCTTTCACATGTGAAAGCACAGTTGTTGGTTTGTTGCCTTTTTTTTTTTTTTTTCCCTGGGAAAGAAACAAAGATTTAGAAGAGTTTCACCAATACATAGTTTCCAGGGAACAAGGTTTGTGCCCTCAGTGAAGTGACTGGTGCTGGTAATAGCAGCTGTAACAATTTAGGAGTCTAATTAAGGGATCCAAAACAAGGCTGAAGCTCTGAAGAATTTAATTCCAAGACTGCTATTTAGCATTAAAAATAGCTTCCTCTCCCCTCCCCGCAATGTTTTAAACGTATTTTAAATAAGCATACACAAGGGCTAATTTTTGTCCCACAGATCATGCAGTGCACTCCTCCAATGATTACACAATGCTATATTCTGGTTTTGCTTTTATCAACACTCAGCTTTAACAATAAGGAAATTCTAATAATGTTATGATTATAATTAAGGCAACTGTAATGGGATTTTGTGGACTGTGATTGGCATCCCAACCATAGCATCAGACAGAAAGGGGAACGTACAAGGGACAAATTTCCAGGACACCTTCAGAATTAGCAACCATTTGGTTAATTATAAAGCTCCATTTTATAAAGAACCAGAAAACAAGATTAATTTATAAATCAGTTTATTTACAGATTTTGTTCTCTTAAAGTACATTTCAGTTACCAAAGATATTTACACTGGTGTACACAGGGACCACCCTGGTTATTTTACAACTCTTAATTACAAAAAAACAAAAACCAAACAACCCTCCATAACCTTGGATCTGTCTACTGTGCAAAGCTGCTCTGGATGTGAATATTAGCTGAAACTGGCCCAAAAACCAAGTTACCAGGTTATTTACACATACACAGTAAACAGGTTTCTTTTCAGCATCTCCACACACAGTAGACAGGGAGATAGAGCCTCCCAAAAGGTGGCTTTTCAAATGTGTATCAAAAGGCTCTGCAAAGTCAAGGAAAAAACTAGTAAATGCAGTTTAATTACAGTATTCCTCATTTATCTGTATATATTTTTGCATTTAACATTTAAATTACAAATAAGTTCAATAGTTTGCTTTTTTTTTCCATTTTAGTTGATTTGTAAACACTTCAGATGCACTAAATACCTTACTAGAGTCAACAGTTTCTCTGCTGAAAAGTACTTTATTTTCCTAATATTCGTAAGGTAACAAAGGGATATGAAAGCCAGAACTGCACTCAGTTCCTCACAGAATAGTCACTTAAATGGTCACTATCTCTGTGCTACTGAAGGTCTTCTGCACGTACACACTTATTCAAGTATTGCAAAAAGCTAAGGCCACTTTTTCAAGAAAGGAAAGTGAACAAGAAGAGATTTTTCAATCTCTTGTTCCATCTTGTGAGCAACAAGCCTTTTCTGAAAGGCAGAAGCACTGATATTCCACAGCTTGGCTCAGGGAGCATCCTGCTGTTAGAGAGGTACTTGCACTACTTCTCACAAGCCTGGGCTTTCCCACTTGGCACCGAGATCCTTCCAAAGAGGGAACCACACCTCCCTAGTGGCAACTGCCACTGTCCCAAACATCTTACGGGTCTCAGAAAAATGTCTCAGCCTTGAACCTTGTAACCAGGACCCGGAAATATCATCTTATTAAAATCAGAAGGTTGGGGAGAGAAATAAGAGAATTCAGCCTCTCTGAGATGCCAGGCTTCCCCAGACCTCCTCACTACTCCACACGACACAGACAGACCATTGCTTCATCGGGGCAATCATCAGTCCACAAGTACTCAACACACTCAAGGTTTTGAGTAGACACTCAGCTCAAAGCAACTCAACACACCTGAGGTATTGAGAAGGTAATTCACGTATGTTCAAGTCTTTATAGGGTTGCTCCTATCAAGGATTGCTACCAAAAATAAACACGGTGTCTACAAAGGAATAAAGCCACTACTTGGACACAGCCTCTATCTGCCCAAACCGCTGTAAAAATAGTTACAACTTGTGTAGAGGGTACTCAACTAGTGCTATCCAAGCCAGCAAGACAAGAGGCATATGATCTCCAATGGTCTCCAGCACCTCAGCAGGCCAACTGTACAATCCTCTCCCTGCTGGTAGATAGACTAGAAAAGCTATGCCAGCCCTGCAGACCAGCTGAAAAATCCTGTTGATGCAGGACAATCTTCTCAGTACTGGCCACAGGATATACAGAACAGAAACTAACTTTGTTTCTGTGATACTCCAGCCACAAACCTACGCTGCAAGTTTCTGCCTTCTTTCCCTAATTGCTACCTATAAAAAATAATGATCCTTGCTATTGAAGAAGATACACCCAGGAAAGGGAATCTGAGGCGGTGACCCAATCAGTGACACCACGCTGGTTAAATGCAGCAGCTTTAGTTTGCTTCTAACTTATGCATTTGAAAGTTTCCTGGTTCAGCACCATGCGTGGACAAGCAAATCACTTAAGGTAAAAATTGCTGAACTCCACCAAGCCTACTTGACTTCCAGGGCCACTACTGCAGAACAGACATGGCATATGCCCATTGGAGGTGTTCCTATATAACACAGCCTCCTCCTTGTTCTTCCACTCATTAAACTCCCATGAATATGGCTCACCATTAACTCATAAGTGATGTGCTGGCAACACTGTATCTGGGAATTTGCATGGACCTCTGACAAATCCAACATTTCCCAGTGCTGTCCCTGAAGAAGTTACCAGCCGCGTGTCATTGTGCAAAATGCAAATACTCCAATGATAGCTTAAAAAAAAAAAAAAAAGGTGGAAAAGAGAAAACAAAACGGAGCAGCAGCAGAGGTATGCATAGCAGGAAGCCCAAGAACCAAGCAGATGAAAAAGATAGTAGAGATCTCCCTGCCACAACTATCACGGGTTGCAGCCTCTTTGGGGGCACCTCCGAGGGCTTCAAAGTGTCTTTCTGCACTTCAGTGTGTCTGGAGAATCTGACTCTCCTCTGGGTCTTGTCCCAGGCTAGCAAACAGGGACATCCACTATTAAGGCATCAACGTTTGATCCCAGACTGTCTGTCTTCCTCCAATAATAACACAAGAATGTGAGGGAGAGGTTAAGAAGGAGCACTCAGCAGAAGGAAGTCTGTCTCAAGAAGTTGGAGGTTTTGTGCAAAGAATACGGAGCTCTGGAAATTTCCAGAACAGATGCCTTCTGAAGTTCAGCTGTCTCAAAACGTAAGACAGTGTACCTAACTGCACAGGACACTCTCCTATAACCCACTTAATAAATTATCTGAAAATAAATAAAAACCCCACAAGCACAAAATATGCAGACAGTCAAGCACTGGACACTGCTTTCTTTGGTGAATACACTCTGTTCTCTAATTGTTCAAGTAACAGCTGCTCCAATTTATCAGGTGACAGTAAGGGAGGAAGCTGAGGGACCGAAGGCCAGATTTTTGGGAGGAAGTATTTTCCACTCCTGTATCTCTTGTGCCTGAAAAAGTCCTGAGTATCCGTTATCTGGCAGCAGCGGGTGCTCCAGGAAGAGAAGTGCTACAACAGTAGGAGGAAAGTTGTCCACGGGCTCATCTTTCATGCTTGACATTAGGTGGCCTCTATCTTGCTCCACCTTGGGACTGAAGCAAGTTACATAGGAAAAGCAGCAAGAATTCTTTACTTGAATGCAGAAAGCAACATTATCTAATTTCCCTGGACTGGCCGGCACCGTACTTGGTACCACATCACAGAAGAAAGGTGAAAACCAACTTCACAGACAAGGGAATTCAATAGGCTTTGTAGCAGAAAAAACTGATCCACATTGTTAGGGCAGCAGGAGAAGAAGTGTTAAGATTTTAACACTCTTCAGTACGGTAAGTCTCCGTTTATGACTAAAACCTGACCAAACCGTTTCTTCTCCAAATTACTCACATTTCTAAAGACAAGTTGAGCACTGTTGGCTGACAGCCATTCCAACAAAGCATCCAGTATCTCAACTTAACCCAACCCGTTCAGACCACAAGCTGAACATGTCAAAGCCCCAGGCTGGGGCTGCAGACAGCTGCTGACAGTTATGTGGTATAACTGCATTGGCACATGTACGGTCTTGAGCACTCCTCAATACAGCCTTGAGTGAGGGATCAGCTCTTCCAAATAATAAATCTGGTGCAAGGTCTCTAGTGGCAGCGGATGCTAATTCAGGTTCCTTTAATCACGTCTGAACTGCCTTTAAACTCCACGCATGGAAGTCCAGTAGCAGCGCTTGCAGGGTGGAGAGTATCTCAGGAGTCAGAAAGGCCAATGTCTCAGTGGTTACGCTGTAAGTTTATTTTCAGCACGGTCAGGCAAGCAGCAATCTCCGCTGTTTCTCATTTATCTGGTTCAGTACATCAACAGTGTCTCTGATTAAGGCCTCGAAGATCCCATCCGCCAATTGCATCTTTACGCACAGTTCATCCTCATCATAGTTCACCCACTGCGCTTCTTCCTCATGAAGTTCCTGCACCTTGAAGGTTAGGAAGGAAAAAATAAAACAATCGTTACAATTCTGTTGCTCTAGGGTAATACCCCCTGCAAAGTCCAAACAGTGTGCATCTCCCAACAACATATCTGTCTTTGCAAGAGGTTACAGGAAATGCTTTCAATAGCAAAATGAACACAGATCTGTTTGAACCAGGTTGCTTTTGTGTATGAATGTTTTCTGTGCTTTTGCTTTAGTATCAATTTCAAAGAATTTCATATTCCTGCACAAGTTGTTTTCACTTGAAAGAACTCCGCTAATAGGATATTCTTAGCCAACAGCAGAAGCTCCATTAAAAAACATCCTTAATTGCGTATTTGTAAGCTGATTCCATGAAGCTTAAACTGGTAAGAAATCATGCAAAGGCCTTGAAGAGGAGAAGGAAAAAAATAGAAGACTTTACCACAGTTTATTTTGAGTAAGAATTAGAAATCCTAAAGGAAGTAACTAACTATTCCAATTCTTCTATATAGGAAGACAAAGTCCTGCATGTGTTGTATAATACTATTACAAGGCATTTGCAGAGAATCCTCCATGCCTCGCTGGATTTGACAGCATTATTACATTATTTTGTGCCATTACAATTAAAAGAGTAACTCCAGGAGTATTTATTTCCTTGTAGTCCTGAATTGTTGACAAGTGAAATCCTGTTTTACTGCTTATTGGCAAGTAAGTGTAATTTTAGTTAATTTTAATTAAGTAAAAAATAAAAATTTTAGTAACAGACAGAAATAGATAATTTCATTCAGCAGAGTCTTTCCAGACTGGACATCTCTAATTAAACTCATTGAATAATTGTCTTGGTGACCACTTCAGTATTACAGATATACCCAACCTGAAAATTTCAAAAGTTCAAACTTTTGAGAAAAGAAAGAATGGGTATAATCATCATTCATATCTAAAATCAGAAAGCAAACCTGCTGAAAGCTCTTTATCTGCTCAGCTTCAGCAAAAAGCTCCTCTGACCATAAAGCGTCACTCTGAACTCAAAATACATTTACACTGTCCACATAGACATGCAGGATAGACACCTAGACCCTGACAAAACAAGGTTAAAACATTCTGAAAATCCACTAATCCAGTATCAATATGTAATATTTTTTTTTGCCTGCAGATAAACTACCCAGAAATGTGTCTGTTTTGAAGATGACAGCTGCTGTAGCATAATGATGATTCAATAACCCAAACACTGTGTGAAGCCTGAGAACAGGCTGCTATGGGAACCCTCAGGGAATTGGCACTGCTTCAGGGTTTGTAGCCATTCTGAAGCCATAGCTTCAGTTAGACATGGGGTTTCTGTCTGACAACTCCTTTCTCCCTCTCAAGACAGCTTGGGGAGAGGGGCAGGGAGTGATCTTCTGCTGTCAAAGACGTGTTAATCATTGCATTATGCTTCTTACTAATAGTAAGAATACTATTAGTATTAGGATGAAGCAGCAACTGGTAAACAAACTTTAAACAGAATTGCAGGTGACAAATAATTTAAGTAGTAAGCTAACAAGCCACACATAATTGGCTGTAAATTTGTGTACGGGGGGAACGTCTGAAACAGATTTCTGAAATCTCTCTCAAGCAGAAGCTTGCCACCTGCAACTGGTATACACTGGTTATAAATTTTGATAAACACCCTGGACTAAACAATAGCAGCATGACCCAAGTCCTCCCATCAATAAAGAGGTGTAAGATAGCATCACCAATTTAGAAGCTGATCATGTGTCGTGTGTCTGACTATTTAGATGAGGAAAAGCAAGAAATAAGCGTCACAAAAAGAAGGAGGTGGTGCCAAAAAGAAGGGTTCCCAAAAAGCAGAAGTAATCTGCAAAAGAAAACGTGGGCATCAAAGGGAGAAGGTAAAGATCCTGGCTGGAGGAAAGATCTTGGCTATGAAGGAGATGGGTGGAAACGAATGCCAGGGGACGCTCAGGGACGTTGATGATGACATCTAAGATTGGAGCAGCTGCAAAATACCAACCGATGCGATTTGCACCCCAATCCTCCCAGGCCAGCAGCAACCTCACTGCTGGGAAGCAAAGTTAAGACCTAGTGAACATAACGCTGGGGGTGGGAGAAAGCAAGTGAGTAAAATAACCAAGTTAAAAGATCTGATTTCACTGGGCCTTAACCAAACCCTAATCCCCAGATCCACACTAAGCTGTTGTTTATTTTGTCTCACTTGCAATTGTGTGATGGGACAGTTCTTTTACTGTGCTCCAGGAGAAGGGGGAG
>VZRU01014711.1:57619-86772 GCA_013398155.1 Pedionomus torquatus | reverse complement strand
AAAAAAAAAAAAAAAAAAGAGAGAGAGATTCACAGGATAAAGAAGCACAAGCAAAGGAGAAAGCACAAGGTAACTTGACACGGGCAGAGAAAGGGTGGATGTTAAATAGCAGCACAAAGATCGAGGAAGCAAAATGGTATCAGCAATTAATTTTCTCTTGCCTCTATCCCTTTTTCTCAGAGGCACAGTGCACAATTTCCTTTGGCATCAGGACAACAGGAGGACTTCCTCAAGCATACTTTTGGGAAACTCAGAGAGCGCAATTTGCAGCTGCCTGCAAGCCTTTATAGAGTATTCAGAACACATGTGGAAATTGCCAGGCTGCTTTGCAGCCCTAGCTGCAGACATCTGAGCCAAGGAACTTGTAACTGCTTTGTCTTGGAAATATTTGATCCATTTCTTGTAGTATTACAAAGTACTTCTAACTAATGGAGACAGTTTACTTATAGTTGGCTTATGTTTGGTGACTACCATGGCTTTCAAGGAAATGGGCTTTGCACTATCTTCAGCATTTAAGTTCTTGCACATTCTCATGACAAAAGAAAAACCTTTACATGTTTCATACCAGGAAGCAAACTGTGAGAGAAACTGCATTTGTGCAAAGTCACGAAAAAACCCAACCCTATTCTAATGAAACTGAATTCTGTCCCACAGGAAAATATAAATAGTGGCGCAATGCAGGAGGCTGTGCAGTATGGTTTGTGTGCACCTTGGTCTGTTTTTATTTTAAACACTTGAAAGAAGGCGGCATGCACACACACACAAAAAATAACCAGAAGATAATGAGGTAGCATGATCCTGCTGACCATGCAATACATGCCACAGTATCCAAAAAACATTAAAAAGAATGTAATCTGAAGGAAACTTTAGAAAGTAAATTAGCAAATTCAGATTTCTGAAGGCTCCCATTCAAAACCATGAATATCTGCAAAATTAACTACATTTAAGGAGTGAGTAGATAACTCAGAGTGAAAAGTACAGAAATCCAGAAATAAACTACTGCCTTGGAAGAATGCCATCAGGAGGAAGGCTGGCAGGTGCATTCTCACAATCTTTCACTCTCAGAGTGCTTGGAAACCTTAAGACCCACAACTGTGCATATGAGCAGGCTTCACTTCTTATTGCTGCACTCCTTTTGGGTTTAAGTCTCAGGCGCCACAGCAGTGGGCCTTCCAGTTAGGATGGCTTGACAGAAACAGCTTTGCTTTGTTGCAGAGTTCAAAACTGCATGGAAAGAAAGACTCTAGCCGTTAAGTCAACAGGTCAGTAAGATCAAGTACTTTTCAGCACTCTGTTGGCAGGCTTCTCAGGTGTGAAAGATAAACACATAGGGTTGGCAGTATTATGTGAGCTTTGCCTTCTCAAGCTCCGGATAAAAGGGAAGTGGGCTGGCAGGGAAAGCAAAGGCAGAGTTTGTGCAAACAGATCAGCACAGGCAGTTTTGGCTGAAGACCCAACCGAAAAAAAAAAAGTAGTGCAAACAGTCTATTGTTAGCACCTGAACTTAAATAAGGAGATATGAGGGCTCCTGCTTTTTAAATTAAAAAGAGGTTTTGAAAGGTGCAGGCAACCCTGATGTACCAAAATTTGGCACTTCCACCTAGGTGTACATTTGGCATTCTCCCACATAGCACAGACAGAATACATGTGATAAAGGTGGCAACACGAAGGGACATGAGAAAAAAAGCAAACACCTGAACAGTCCTTTAACTTGATTTTGAACAAAGCAGCTGTTTCTAAACGTGAACATCCTGTACTTGTTTACTGAAACTCAAGATTTACTGTAAATGTTAATAACTGGAGCAACTATCCAGCAGATCAGAAATGTCACTTAAGAAATCCCAGTACAAACACTTTCTGAGGACAAAGATGCCTGATCACAGCTAACAGTGCTGAAAAAAAGTAAAAGAGGAAGATGGTTTCTGCACCTGGCAGAGAACCATGGCTAACTATATTGGTGTCGATGCTGGGAAAGCGCAGTCAAAAGTGAAAATGCAACTAAAGGCACAGTGACTGGGGAAGTATCAAAGATCAAGGCAGAGGAAGAAAGTAAAGCACTAATCCATCCTGTTCTTAATTCCCAGCAGGTGTGATGGCTGACTGCAGTCACACACAGGATCCAGCATCACAGAGAGCACCAGCACAGCACAGACTGCTTCTAGAGCTGTGCCTCTTCCCCACAGGCATGAATCTTTGGTGGAGACAAGAACTCCTGGGAACTGGGTTTACTATGATAAACCCAGAAGGGCACATCCAGGGATAATCAAGGACAGATTAAGCAGGGAAGAATAGCTTGGCTTTTGCTTCTGTGCTTTCAGAAACAAGAAAAGGAAGTTTAGCAAACAGCCATGACTCCTGGTTTTTGAGTCATCTGACACGCCTATTTGACAGTTTTTAGGAGAAGGTGGCATACAACAGCATCCCCTTCCTCTGTATCAAAACTCCTCTCACCGTTAGTCATGCCTAGCTCCTAGGTCGGAGTGTACTGGACAGTTAGATGTGTTCAATTCTCTCAAAGACACCAAGATTACCTGGCTGTCTCAACAGAAAACTATCAAAGGACGTCTTCATTTGAAGGCTAGTTTTACTTGAAGGCCAAATGAAGAAACTTAGAAGGACCTGTTACTTAAATGCAAATAACAGGAGCTTAAGAATGTTTACCCCTGCTTTAAGAAGATCATGTTTTTGTTTTAACAGTCTTTGTCTTTATAAGCAGCAAAAGAAGGCGGTGAGTCAAACAGCTCACATATATACTCACATGACATCCCCTGCGCATTGCAAGAAGTGTATATTGGCTAAGGACGAAAACTTGAACAAAGCACTTTCAACTGAGATTTCTAAAGAAGCTTCCAGAGTACCTAAGCCTACCAAATAAGCCTTACTTTCTCTCTCAGGAAATTGCTATGTTGTACTACTTGAATATACTTTAAACAAAATTTGGAAAACTCCCAAACTGACCTCTCAGGGCTACACCAAGTTACTAGTAGATAGGCAGCAGATCTTGCACAGACCTGTATATCCACTTAGGACCTTGCATTTACATTATCATGACCTTAAGTACAATCTGGAAGCTAACTAAGAGACAGAGAAAGCTATCAAGATACTTCATGTTTCGTACAGATTTTAATAAAAAAAGGTAAGAGAGATTAAACACTATCTCCTTAGGTTTTCGGTTAGAAGTTTGTCTGGTAGTGTCTCTCATTATGGTATAAATTTGTTAGCAAATGTCTTAGCACTAAGACTACCTTATACGTAAAGCACAGCATGCTGCAATCTTCACAGAGTTATTCCCAGTATTCAGCTAAAATTTTATTACCATATTCTTGGGAGAACAAAATAAAATTAAACACATTATTTATTAAGCCAAGCTTGTCAGAGCTCCATTAATCTTTGATGCCTGGCGCTGCAGATAAATCACAGACCAGATTGTCTGAACTTCAAACTTGTTCCACCTAAAGTACTTTGAATGCCTTCAACTAGAACATTTTTTCTAGTCACGAATCTTTCTTTCCAGGTATGGTTCAAAGAAATAGGAAATCTGTGCACAAGCACAGAAGTTGTACTATTAGTTCTCTCAGGGATCCAAACATAAGCCTTTTTTGTGGATGTTTTAACCGTCTCCATTTACCAGAATTGCGTGTATCCCAGAATCCAGTGTACTAGGATATGGAAGTCCTATACATGGATAGTCTATTTACATACAGTTAAAATTAAGCCCATGGGAACAAGCCTATGTTGGAAGCCTTCCACTGATGGCCAATTAAAAGACCACATGACCCATGACTCGAAGTTACTTATATGTGCATGTGTGGAATCAATTTCAGGTATAATTAAGTGAAGCACAGTGTTAATGATTACTGCTATTCCCAAGCAGAACCTTCACTATCATTATAGCCAATAAAGATGTTAATCATCTCCAATACAAGCCAACAAGTAACATTCAAAGTACACAGCCAGACATGCTCCATCTTACGCAGTTTTAACATTGAACTGCCTCTGCCCCATCGGCAGCTGCATTCACCTCAAGTACTAGAGGAGCTAAAATCCTGCTGGTTGCTTAACTTTGAGGAAATGCTCAGCTGTGGGCACTCCCTGGCAGACCGGTTACCTTGTACTAGGGATCACGTTGTCCCATACTGTTGAGTTCTCACTCAACGACTTTTGCAGCCTTTCAGTTGAATCTGGTTAGCAATCTGGTCTATTAAGCTCTCAGTACTACTGTCTCCAAGTTAAACAATATTACTTAAAAAAAAAAAAAAGTAAAAAGAAAAACATATTCCCTTCCCCCAAAAAACTTTACTCTCCTTGTGGTCAAGTATTTCAGTGTTTCTGTCTATAAATTCATGCTACAAACTCCTGGGAGCAGGCAAAGTCATATCAGTATCCATGAACAGAGAATTCACTCGAGTCATCTTACTTCACTGGCACTGGACTTCTGGTTTTGTCAATAGGGTGCTCTCTAACATTAAACACCTTCTGTCAAGACCTCATGCACAATAAGCACCTTGATTGTATACTGAAAACTACAATATGTCAGGCTTCAGCCCGGTGGGCAGTATCTGACACGACTGCTTATTGCAATCCACTTACCAGTATATGATCCACTCGGTCTCGTTTCTTCCGTCCAAATTTCATCATCTTCTGCCAGTCTGTTTTGTGATTAGTCTCCTTTCTCAGGCTGAACAACTTCAGGACTTCAGCTGCAATGAAACTCTACAGAAGGCAGAGGTAAAGAGTAAAGGTGAAACTTATCAAATTTTGGGCTATGAAATGAAACACATGCACAAAGTACCTACCCTCAAAAGTCACATTAATAGAATGCCTAACAGCTTTCTGTTTAGCTAAGAGACATCCAGTGTATACAAGAAAGTTACAGTGAAAATCTGAGGCAACATTACACAGGCAGAACAATCATTAAATCCAGAAGTGTGGAGGGGAAATATGACACCCACTGCCACTAACAATCTTAAGAACATAAACTTTCAATTAAACAGTATAACAAACAGGAGATAATTACAATTAATTTTATGGGAGAATATTAAAAGAAAAAGCAGGGTGGGAATTTGGTGTCCTTGTCCTGTTCCCTGCTCTCACCTGCCACACAGTTTTGAAAGTCTTCTCAACTGATAAAGTCATCTAGATGGCATTTCTGTCATTTCTAGACAGTCAACATGCTGTATCTTCAGCAAGTTAACTGAAATACAGAAATATTCCCCTAATTTCAGAAGGAGCAATACAGGTGAAAGTCTTCACCTGTGTCCTGATAGCTGTGTGAAAGGTTCTTTGTTGAGCACTTTCAGGGAGACAAGTTTTTTTCCTAATGACCAGCCCTGCAAGTTTAACCTAGGTCCAAGTCAGGCTTCAGCTTCTTGGGGTTTCATCCTTTCTTGAACACTACCACCAGTAACAGGAGACCTTCTCTGGCTTGCCAAATACAACAATGCCCTCACCAGTCACATTTTTGGTCCCTCTGGGCAACTCCTGCTGTCGTCAGTGAGGCTGGCACAGGTGTGTTTGAGTACAAAAATCCAGCTCATCCCATTTGGTCCAACCCTACTCTTGGATCCATGCCAATATACCCATTCAGAGTTCCACTGAAATCTGCTAAAGCAGCATACGAATTTTATAAGAACAAGGTCATCCTGGCAATATTGCACAAAGGACTAAAGTTTAAATGCAACCAGTACCAGCCAAAAGGACAGGGAGGCAAGACTGCTGAATTCAAAAAAGGACCATTTTGACCAATTCCCTTTCAGGTCTGTAATCTCGTTTGTCTTTTCAACTCGTCTCTTACTGGATACACCCGTTACAATCTTTTAACACTCAAGCAAGTGCCAGTACAGTATTTTTCCACCTCACCTTCCCTGTATGACAAAGACATCTTCCTACCTTGATTTCATCTAAATCATTTGGATCTTTCACTCGGCGAAAGTAGGCAGATGCAATCCTACATGGTTTCATCCAAATAGGCTGATTTAGATTAGGATCCTCAGCAAAGATTTCCCCAAAGATCTCTCTTGTTAAATCAAATACCACCTTAAAGAAAGAAGTAAAAATTAAGGATGCTGCTGTTTGTGGTAAACATTCAAAGATCAAGAACAAAATGCCTGAAGACTGCACCTTTTTATAAACCTGCTTGTTTATGGTGTCTGTGTCCTGCTCTTTGCGGGTAGTGCTGAGATCTGTATGAAGGCTGAAACTTTGCAGATCATGACCCAGCTCTTTCAGTTTCCAGAGTTCCTCAGCTGCTGCATGTACCATAACTTCCACCTCCATTGCAGTATGAGGGACTGCCAGAGGCTCCTCACATGGCTTTGTTGGCCCTTTCTGCAGTTCTACCCTGGGCAGCACTGCTGGTTCCTCAGCTTGCTTGTGCTGGACCTTATGGGAACTCAGACCATAGTCCTCATCAAACCAGTCTTGATCATCTCCCAGTGCACTCAGGAACTCCCGATTGAGCTCCAGCTCTGCCAGTCTCTTGGCAAGCTCTTCCTGACCACTGGCACCAAACACGGGACTCTCCTGTGAATTAAGAGCCATAGAGTAGATATAAAAGCAACGTCACACCGTTGTCTAACTCAATTTATATTTTTATATGCTCTAGTATCCTAACTGGTAATATATGCACAAATACTCAGAAAAATAACAAGTAGCCTCCAGTAAAATTAGAAATGTTTTGATTCAAATACCTGGGGTTTCTACCATTACTGATGAATGCTTTCAGACATTCCTACAAATCTTGAGAGACTGTGGCCTGCCCACTGCTTGTCCTAACGTTCAATTGTTTATGAAAGGCTGAGTGGTTTAAATACTGATAATGTGTCATACAACTTTTCACTTCACTTACCAGCAGTCTCAGATCTAAATCAAAGCCAAAAAGCTTTTAGATACTGGCTGTTTTAGTGACTGAGCAGTGCTCACACTGATGAAATAGGTGGGCTGAAGCTTTCTGTGATGATAATATATTGAGATCAATGGGAAAGCAGACAGGTTTACAGGGATTGTCAACAGAAAGGCCTAGTCCTGTATCTGTATCATTAATGATAATTCTGAGGAAGCTTGAACTTCCACTACTCAGGATATATTAGTTCAGTGGATACAGCAGTCTGACACCTTATTGACCTCCAGAGCAACTAATTATGTTTGAAGATAATTATTTCATATCAAGAATAGACAGAGGTAAGTTTACAGTTTATAGTATTTTGCCATTTTTAGAATAAAAACTGAGGGTAAGGATTAAATACAAATTGAATATGTAGGCTAAATGCAACCTAAATGAAATCTTTTCACGTACCAAAATGTGTCTTTCAGCCTGTAAGGTGACCAAAATGAGCCGTGAACTAATATACACAAGAGCATACATGTAAAAGACATAGATATAGGTAATCTCCACATCACCAAATAAAACTTAGGAGAAAACGAACTGGTGTCCATACAGCACTCCTCAGATTCAATCACCAAAGGAACAATCAACTCTTAAAATCAGTGCAAGATGTGTGTTACTCACTGGTCTGGGACACATGTCTGGAGAGGAAAGTTCTTCTCTTTCATCTTCCAAATCTGAACTTAGAAATAAGTTATTCAGTCCATTGGGAGTCTGGTTTTCTACCTGCTGGGATGGAGTAGTGGATTCCTCCTTCACATCACAGAATTCCTGGTTGCTGAGCTGGATTTTCTCATTCCTGACCTTCTTTATTTGCTGTAACTGATTGACGGTGTCTTTCACAAAATCCCTAAGTAGACTGTCTGCCAGCAAACTGACTTTTTCCAGTTGGTCTTTTGACCTTTCTTCCTCTCTAACTGGTAGTCTAAGCTGGGCTTCTAACTGGTTCTTTTCTTTTGTCAGCAAATCCAGAAGTGGAGTTGCAGGCTTCTCCACAACTCCAGGAGAGAGATCTTCTAACTTCTCAGCACATTCTTCCCCCAGTGTCTTCTGCCTCTCAAGTTTTTCAGAAAGAAAATCTGAGATGTCATCCAACTGAGCAGTGGAAATCTCATTCACACCACCAGAAATGAGAGGAGCAAGGCTGGTCTCCTCTTGTACAGCATGCTTCAGATAATCCACCACTGACTGTTCTTGGGCAAGTGATTGAGTAGCTACAGACATCTCCTTTATGCTGCTTACTTTAGAAGATAACTCCTCATCAACCTTTTCACTAACTGAGGCTTCTAAAAGAGCTGTGTCTCCAGGAGCTTTATCCTGGTAACAGTTCTTTGTTGCATCTCTGCTCTGGATTTCATCCTCTTTGCCAGGTTTGGAACTTCCTCTGTCTTTCTGCTCAGCTTTGTGTTGCTCCTCCAGTCTATCATCAAAGAATGAGTCTTCATCCTTATTTGTGTCTAAATGGCTGTCAATACTTTCTGTAATGTGAGAGATTTTTTGAGGAGGAGCAAAAATACCGTGCTTTTCCTTGCAATCAAAATATTTAATACCATCATAAGTCCCGTTATTGTTCCCTTCAGGTTTATCCAGCTCCACACCAGCCCAAAACCCTTTGGCAAACTTTGTCAGACCTTTGAATCGCAATGTTCCTGGCTGGACTTTACTCACAAGTACTCTATCACCAATGTTGAAATTTGGCAAACTATCTGTTTCTTCTGTGATTGAAACAGACGTCCACAGCGGTGACTCAGCAGGGGCCTGCTCTTGTTCCACATCTATGCGTTCAGTGTTTTTTATAAGTTCTGTTGGGGACTTGAGTTCTAATAACCTTTCTGAATGTATGCTGCCAGAGAGAGAGAAAGACCTGTCACTGAGGTATTCACTAATTTCACCATCACTGCCAAGGCTGGTGGATCTACTTCTGCTGGTTTGTGTGTGCTGTGAGTGCTCTGTCAGTGACTGAGCATCCCCATTAGGAGAGAGAAGGGATGCTTCAAAGTCATCTTTGTAACTGTGCTCAGGAAGTGTTTCTTCAACTGATGCTTGTGTTCTGGAGGAAGATCCTTCAAAGTCCTCGAGGTATGATGGCTCCTTTTGACTAAAGAGCTGTTCTGAAAGCAGATAATCTTTTTCCTCTGCAGATCTGTGAGAATGCTCTTCTACACTTGGGCCAGTTACAGCATCTTTATCTGCCAGTCTCTGTTCTAAGATTTCTTCTGAACCACGAAGACTTGCAAGAGCCAAACCAAAGAGTTCCTTCTGAGAGGGTTCATTTTCAGAAAGGAGGACTTTATTTGGAAGGATGTCCAGTGAGCTCTCCTGTTCTTTATCTAATGTCAACAAGACATCGGAACTCTCCAAAGGCTTAACATGAGAACCTTCAGTCTCATATTCCTCAGACTTTATGTATTCCAAGTCTTCCTGTATTTCAGATTTATGACTGAAACCAGCCTCATCATTGGATGCTTTTACCATGCTGTCCATTGACCCATGGAATTTCCTACTAATGTCTTTCATGTTTTTGAGAAGAGATGATGAGGGTACATTATCTAAGGAATCGCCAGATCCTGCTCTGGAAATCCTTGGTGACATTAAAACAGATGATGTTCCAGAAGATTCTTCTGCATGAACATCTATCACCTTCTTGGTGTGCACAGACACAGATCTCTCAGTTCTTGATGACACAGCATCTGGAAGGAAAACAAAAAGTTAATGACAAAAGATTGTATAGCCTGCATTTTTTTATTGAAAACTGCAACCACAGGCAACAAAATTGACATCAAGGTTTCCGTGCTGAAAGATGATACAAGCTGGTTCCTTAGAAACATATAGTTTTAGGTGTTCTATGAACATGAGCAACATTCTTCCAGTTCCAGTGTTCTAAAGCGTTCTTTCAGATACTGTTCCTTGTATCACTATTTCATAAGGCCACACAATACTGAGCCCAAGGTAAGGGCTCAGTTGTTTGCAAGCCATACCTACAACCCAGATTAGATTGGTAGATAATGATCAATAGCAAAACATTGGAAAGTATCTAAAAAACCTGTCTATTCCTAAATTCTTCATTATTTTTGGTTTCTTTACATTCCTCAAGTGATAAGGGAACAAGAAACAGAAGAATAGAAAAAGATTGTCACTTAGATATAGTTTCATAGAAACATCACCAAGAGTAAAACTAAATACACAGGGAACAGCAAAAGTAGAAGCATATTAAATAACAATAGTAAAAAATATAGCTGGATCATTATGGGTTTATGAAGTTTGCTCCTCTCTTAAAATCTCTTCTTGATTCAAGAAGGAAAACATTAAAGAATTTTAAAACAGTCAGCATTCAAGAACTTAATCTGTAGCACAGATTCTTCCACTTACATACCTCCATGTTCTGAAATAGATTCCAAAGATGCTCTGGATCGCTCTGATTCAGCCAGCGTTTTCCAGTTTTTAGCTGTCTCAGGCCTAAATTTGAAAAAATCAAATGGCATGAATCATGATTACACCAGAGCGTGTTGGCATGTTTTTTTTTTTAATAGATAAAAATGGAAATACAGACATCTATAATTATAATACCACACCAATGATAACATAAACAGTTTGCTTTGTCAACATACTGTGATCTTAGGAAACAGGAATGGGGACAGAGAGAAGAGTTTATAGAGTCCTGAAAAGTACTTTTTAAAAAGACTAGTCAAGCCTTTTCTGGAGCCAAATGAAAAAAAAAAAAAATAATTTAATTTGAATGCACTAAAATTGCACCATCTGCTGGAGAAAACAAAACACCTAAAATACAGTAGGAAGTGCAGAAATCAGCTGAATTCTCTATGTTTTAAAACCTAAGATCAAAACCATATTTCAATTGCAAAGGTGAATGGTTTCCCTCACACAGTGGGGCAGACATAATGAATGACCAAAATGGGAAAACGTCCCTTCAGGTCTGTAATCCATAGAACTATTTGGCACAGTTGTTACACAACTGAAAATTATTGTTCAGAAACAACTTGAAAACAGGACCTGAAAGGCTGGACAGGACACAAGTGACATGCATAGAATTACAAGGAGAGTACATTTTAGCTGTTTTAGGACTGATGAGACCTGCAAATAGGTCAACTAAATGCTGCCACTGTCCAGTGCTTTGAGGAGAAGTTCACGGTTTCTACTAAGCCAGTATTTACCACAGGTTCAGAATCATCTCAAAAAGAAATCCCAGTTACCTATGAAGCGGTGGTGCCTTGATCTTAGGTTTTTCAGCAGCAGCTGAAGATGGAGTTTTAATCTGAGGTTTGGCTGTCGGTGATGCCTCCAGATCTTGGCTCAGCTCTGCTTCAGTCTTCTTGATAAACTCATCATATGACTGCACAGGAAAACAGTTATGGCTGTTAGTCTACTAAACCATAACTACATTTCAGCAATCAAAACCTACTAAATGAATAAGAAGTATGCTTGGTTTCTCTGTAAAGCAATCTATTTAACTTCCTAAAGCTCTACAGCTGTGAATCCTAGAAATTTTAATACTTTCCTTTCAAAAGCAAGTGACACATGCATCACTCTTTAATCCAAGATAGAGTACTGATGCATATAAACATATAGAAGTACTCCAACACTGCTAGCAACCTATAAAATATACATATCTTAAAAGGGAATACTATTTTTGCTTCAAAGCTCTAGTTCGTTATTGAAAACAGTTAAATAGCCAGAACACAGCCACACTTCTGTCACAAGAAGGTGTCTTTGAAAGCTATTGATACAATATTCTGCCAACATCCATACTATAATGATTTATCCAAGACTAACAATCTTTTACTTCACCCTTCTTTCTATTGTTCCTAACCTCCAGTTGTTTGATCAGACTGGCTTCCTGGGCCTTCAGTCTCTCCTTTTGTCTCTTTTTCTGTTCCTTTTTCAGCTGGTAAACCACAGACTTCCTTTTCCGTAGTTCATCCTTCAGGGCCCTGATCCGTCCTTCAATGTCACTTTGATCAGATGTGGTTTCTGAAAAAGTTTAGGTTTAGTCTTTATAAACTTGCACATCACAAAACAGTTATATGCAAAGCAATGACCAGTTATTTAGTAAATATACGGTCCAAGCAAAATATCAAAGAATTTAATGTCAACATACTAATCTCATAGTGAGATCCCAGATTCACAACACTACCATACAGCATACTAAAGTGTTGCAATTTACTTACTTTAGAAGAGAAAGGCTCTGATACGTATAGTAACTTGCTATCAAACTTGTTAATCTAAACTGTCCATGTTTTTGCTGTTACTTCATTAACTGCATATCACATCAGCTATTGCAGAAATTAATTTTTTCTGATGTTTTAAAAAATATGACAACTCAAAGATGAATATATGTCTGAAATATTTGTTTACAATTATGATATACAATTTCGAGCTATAAGGTACATGTCATTGATGAGACTTTCACTTGCAACAGTGGACTCCAAAAGCAGGTTACATTTCTGGCCCATTTAGATTTCCTACCACCTAGACTAAATATGTCTATGAAATGTAGAGCAGACTGGTCAACAGTCGGAAAGAAAGTAATTTGAACAACACAGAGATTTTCACTGTTGTTCACTGTTGTTGGGTCCCAGGATGACAATTTTTTCAGGGTGAGTGGGGGTAGTGTTGAATTTAGACACCTGGTAACCTACTCAGTAATAGCTTATGCAAAATGACTTGGCAAGCCTTTGCTCCAAGTTCAGTTTTACAGACCTTCCTATGATGCCATTACTACCATTGTAGCTACTTTCAACCTGAGCAATTCTCTTCTTAATCATTATTCTTTGTAATAAGACCTCTGCCATTACTTGCCACCCCCAGAACTCCTTGCAACCCAGTCTTCCAGTCTGTCTGATGTTCTACCTCTTTTCCCTTGGGACAGTCCCCAGATACTTAAATCCGTTCTCTGCAAGATAACCCCATTCTGTCAGTAACTCCGCTAATTTCATTACTTCTGCTGTAAAAAAATCTTATTCTCTCAGACTTTACAGAGAGGCTGCCTAAGTGTCTCATTACTGACTCTTTCCCACCCATATCATATCCACTTGTTTCTTGTTCTAAACATAGACCAACACAGTGCAAAACAAGATCCTTTTTCCCAGATTGGTGCTAGCACAACTAAGTATCAAAAACTCTTAAAACTATTTATCTGACACAGTCTTAACTGGAGCTCCTCCCTGCAGCTGATGCCCCCCTTCCCCTTTCATAGCAGCAGCTGCAGCTCTTAAGAAGAGGATCTTGGCTGGTTTGCTTTTCTAATGCTCAATATTAATGTTTTCTGAATCAAAATGCTTAGATGCTCATAAACGCCAACTGCTTTACTGAACATCCTAGACAGTAAGTCACCAGTATTATTTGGTCAGCTAGCAGGAACAGATAGACATTTTGTTAATCAATCTCATTTCTCAATACAACAAAACACCATAGCAAAGGATTTCACCACCAAGAACAGCCTGTACATAACATCAAACTACTGTATTCTTTTTCCATTAACAAATGTTGTTAACTGTTTAGAGAATTAAAAAAGCCCAACACACCATGACAACAACACAGCACAAAACTGATGCAATCTCACTTGCTAATCAGAAGTACTTCATGATGCCACTGTAATTAACAACTCCTCCCGCATAGTAAGTGACCACTGTGTAATTATAGCTTTTCTTGATCAACTCATAAGGGAAAGATCGCACATGCTTTCATCTTTGACGATCTTGTGTACGCATGCATTGGACTGACATAGCAATGACTTCACAACTACTCAGCAGCTTGGAAGATTTGTCTCCTTACAATGGAATGATTTATTGTAAAACCAACACCATCTTGTTGCACTTCCCACCTCATATACCTTTCTTCAACATTTGAAATCAAATACTTCAGTTCTAAAAAGTTTATTTTCATAATCACTGTTGCTGGTCCAGCTTTTCATAATGGCTTCCTTGTGTGGTTTTCTCAATTGGAATTTATGTGGTTTCTCTGTCAAAAGAACTTGATCAAATTGGTGAATGCTTCACTGTGTTGCAAGCTGCTTGCCAGACAGAATCCCAACACAAATTATTTAGTGCAAATATCTAGGTGTTATGCATTAATTTCTCCAACCAGTAGGAGAACAGCTGCCTCAAAATTACTGAGTTTCTATTGCACTTACATACATATTAACCAAATAAAAAAACCAACGTAAAAGATTATTAAGCTTGCTACATCAAGCACCATGAAGACTGTGTATGTACACATGCCAGTAAGTTATCCACCATCACAAACAAGAACCAGTATATACAATGGAGCCACCTAATTCTTTTTGCCACTACAGACTTATTGATCATTTAGGGAATTAATAACAAGGAAAAAAAACCTCAGGAAAATGGTATCTCGTTTGCTAAAAAGTATTTTATGATGCTCCATCAACTGCACTGGGAATACAGATATTTCAGAGATTTCCCTGCTTTACAGAAAGGTTCAAAACAGACTTCAGAGCTTAACAGAGCTGATGATGGTGACCTACTGAATGATGGCTCAGGAAGTCCTGCAATCCCCGTAACTAACAGACTGTGAGAGCACACCAGGGAAAGGACCACTCTGTACCAGGTTCACCTCTAGTACTTTCTCCCTCAGCATTTACTGGTTGCTAGCTTGGATACTGGATAAAAGACCTGTGATAGTAAGTCTACATAGTAGATCTTGTATCTTACAGCTCAAAATGCAAGCTTAGGCCCCATTTTACTGCACACAGTTCATGCCCTCCTCCAGAAATAAAAATCTATGTCCTGAAGCATCCATTTGTTCTGCACACACCAGTGCAGGTCTAACAGGCTCACTCATACTGCCACGGTAACAGAGCTAAATTGCTTCTGGAGCCAGGTTATGTTCAGGAGGAGGATGACCATGTTCATATGCTGCTGAACCGCATTTTGCTTTCATACAACAAAAGGGGTGGAGATGTGTCAAAAGACCTGTTCAAGGCACAGCTAACTTTTGTATGTTTAAATTCTAGGACTACCTCAACTATTGACTCTTACTTTCTTCATACCCGTTTGTAGGAACCACTGTTGATTTCTAAAAGAAGAGATTCTATATAGACTTTCTAACATTAAGACCTTCTTAAGATGATGTGATCAAATTACATAATGGGAAAATACTTTCACAAAACCCCAAACTGTGGCAATTTCCAGGAATTTCTGCCTGCCTCCCCCCATCTATGTCTTCAAGTGTACCCATTAAAAGGAAAAATTTTGAAAAAGCAATTTAAACCCAAGCAGGCATTACACTTACCTGATTGTGTCATAGATAAAGATTCATCAGACCAGTTGTGAGATATCTGATGAGACTTCACAGGTGAACGTAGCTGTCCTCCAGTTCTATGGTTACCTTTGCTGGAATCTTGCTTTGATACAGATATGCTGCTTTTGGGAGGAGACTACAGGAAAAGAAAAGGACAAATAAATAATTGCTTGTAAAACTTAGTTTGAAAGTAAGAGATCATTGTCATCAGGATCTAGTTATAAGGAAAGAACAACATGACTAGAGAACATCTCATAGGCCTATCCACTGCTAATTAAGAAGAATTTAATCTTAATTTGCTAGACAATAAAACCAAAATACCAAGAGCAGTAATAGCTGACTGCTTACTTTGAGCCTAGATTTCAGTAAACCTGCTTAGACAACTTTGTTACCACCTAAATGAACAGACAAGGTTCTGACTCACAGGTGTTCAATACAGTTTATGTAATCTTATTCCTAGTAAATGTATCTGCAAAATCAAAAGAACCATTCCACATAAAGGGCACAAGATGACATTCTCCAACAGTAAAACAACAGAGCACTATTGCGCTGAGCCCAAGCAAGAAGTTCTAAGTGCAAATATTCTTCCAAAATGCTGCTTACTGCTTCACCATTATACCATACCCTTTTACACACCTTGAACACAACCTTTGGCATACATTAGACATTTTACCCCACAATTTTCTCAGCACACTTTCCAGGAAAGTATTTGCAAAAAGTCAGGATGAGCAATTCTTTTACCCTACAGACACTGCTTTTTCTGTCTCATTGAGCACAGGGCAAAGTTATCATGATGAAAGTTAACAAAATTATCAACCAAGTAGTGATAATAGTTAGAACAGAGCAATAAGGCAGAATTAGCTAGCAAGCAGACGTAATCTGAAACCCAAATAATTGTGCATTAAGTTTCAGCGCTGCCTCTTCATCCTATAGCTATACTTTGGGATACATTACTTGCAAATAAAACAAAGTGGAAAAACAGAGCATAGTTTCCATGGCCTCAAAGAATTTATACAATGATAACTAGCTAGCCTGCAGCTAATTCACTGGTAAACTGGGTCAGTGTTCCACCACTTAATACTGCATACCTACGTGACATTTGCAAAGCACTTTGCAAGACTACCCACATGTTTAAATATATCTAAACTCTGTGCTGAAGCATTTTTTCCTCAAGACTTCAACAAACATATCTGATTGCAATGTTTATTCACAGTTACGTAAAACTGCACTGCAAACAGAGAATAGTTTAATCTCTGCTTTGACTACTGAGGCTAAACTTACTATTTTTCTGATAGACTTTTACAAGTGTAAAGAATACATATAGCATAAAACGCTCACTCACAAGTTTGCCAGGTGAGGTAGAGGACTTGAACTCTTCAGAATAAACCATTTCTTCATTAGCTGTACTCTGATCAGGGCTTTCTGGCTGTTCATTGCCCATAGTCTCTGATGGGACAGACTCAGCAGGTAGACTGCCAAGATCTTCTGGGATAGAGCTTTCACTGTTTAGATGAGAGCAAGAAGGCACTGGAGACTCTTCTTCACTAACTGTTTCTGAAATCGAATAACAAGAGAAAAAAAACAAAGTGTGTAAGAACTTGCACTGATTTATATGCCTTCAGAGATACTGCTGCCTGCCTCTAAAACAGTAATTGCTACAAATACGTGTCAAATTGTGTTATTTCAGTGACCTAAACATCAAGGGTGGAATATTTAGTAAGAACAAGCATGTTTACCATAGAACTATGATTTAAGACTGCCAAATTACCCCAGTGATTGCTGAATGTCTAAAATAAAGAGGTTTTCAGGATATTCTAACATTTTCCAGACAACACACTCCAAGATTATTAAGGAAACCTGTCCTTCCAGTTGACCATACCCCAGCAAGAGTCACTATTAGTCTGAAGAAGTCATGGAGGAGCATATAATCTGCAAGCCAGATCTCGAATTTAGAATTGATTGCTTCCTTTACAGGAGCTGCAGAAAACATTTTAATGTTATGATTTCATCATGAGTCTCTCACTGGCAACAAGTAAAATAATAAGTTGGGTTTTCAATACTCCTGTTTACTAAATTCCACAGGAGTCACAGCATTACTGAAGCCGCCATGGAGAACTATTCAGTATTTGAGCAAAGGTTGGGGGAGAGGGAGACATTTCTGAAGCAGGCCTCTGCTCCAATACTTACTGATAGATCCAATTAATAGAAAGCAAGTATATTTTCTCATCCATGGATGAGAATTCAGCATTCACACTGAACAGAAGTTCCCTAGAACTTAATGACTCATACACATACCATCTTAAAAATGTCTTATGATGCCTAAAATCCACATGACTTTTTGGCAACAAGCATAATAGGGCATAATTCTGGATTCCCTTTGCACATCCAAAGGACATACTGTCCACATTCAGCGAAGTGGGAAAAAAAAAAGGAAAATTGATTGGTTTTAGAATAACCCCTGAAATTTCATTATTTTCTGCCCCTGCAATCCAGTTATCTGCGCTTCATGCTGAAAAGTATGGTCCACTTAAGCCAGAACAGTAAAGCTGTAGCTCTCAACACGTGGGAACTTATTTTTCCTCACAATAGCATCATTTATACTAATTACATCCAAGCACACTTCAGCATAGTTGCAGATTTCAAACAGTTGTACTGAATAAACAACAGAGGGAAGAAAAAAAACCAACCACGTTTTCAGTTCTTTGAAAAGGCAGATGAGGAGAAAGCAGCACAGCACTTACTAAGAGCCACCCTCACCAGTAGCAATAAGCCTAACAGAATAGACAGACCACACCACAGGGGAAAATTACTTTAATGGAGTTCAGAAGATCAGCAAAAGATGATGCTGTATTTTTGTTTTGAAAAAACAGACATCAAGTTTAAATTGTATGTGGAAACATCTGATGGGCCTATATTGCACACCTCGCTTGAGAAAACATGTGTATTCCTGCTTTGCTATGAAACTAAGGTGTAAAATAGGGCTAAAAGAAAAAGGCAACAGAAGACGGTAAAGACTGCAGAAATCAAGATCCTAAGAGTGTCCAGAGAAAAACTGCCATCACCAAAACATTAAAAAAAAGAAGAAGAAAGGAAGTACAAATCCGAGCAACCATTGTGTCAAATTAAGTTTTACTCTTGCCATTTGCAACAGTTCCCTGTGCTTTCTACTACCTTTGGGCTCAGTCCTCTGATCTCCCAGGTCTTTCTTGGCTACTTTGGTTTTGAGCAGCTCTTTGTCCCATGCAGCAAGAGCCTGCTTTTCTATCTGTCGTATTTCTGCTTCCTCTGCATCCAGGCGGCGTTTCCACTCCAACAATTCTTCAGCATGTTGTCGACGCTGCATCAGTTTCTGTTCTCGCTTCGTTAGGAACCTGACAGCACAGAAGACAATGATAAAACAACCAACCACAATCAAAAGTCCTAATAGATGCTCTATTACCACAATTGCTAGAATTCTAGCTTTTCAAATTGTTTTCTAGGATAATATCAGCATTGACTATCTCCTAGACTTCTGATGTGCTGCTGAATAAAAACCCAAACAAGTGGACAAGAAGGTTTGGGTTTTTTTTTTTTTCTTCGCGGTAAGTAAATTCTACAAGATACTGTAAACACACTGCTTACACTTTTCAAAATCAGTAAAAGTGCTACTAATTATTCACTAAAATAAACAGGATAAGTTCCCAGCTTCAGGATGTAAAAAGTACCTGTGGTGTTAAACTGGAACCCCAAGGAAGCAGTAACTGTTTGAAAACTGGATCTTTCCTTTTAGTAATCCCTATCACAGAAAAATTGTGACCCCAGTTGTCCTATAATTCTTTCCAAATACATAAGAGAAGGTGATCCTGTATTAATAGTTCTCCTTAATTACTGGAACTTTTATCCTTCTTCCTTTAAGCGTCATCTCTATGGATTGCCACCCTTGAAGTGTTAATTGTCAGATGACAGCATTAAGAAAAAAGGATGTAGTACTGTTTTGCCCAGCTAATAACAGATTTGGCTGCTAATTTTAGAGCAGATAAACAGTAGAGTTCATGCTGAAAATTATCAACTTTTTCTTTCTGAAAACCATGAAACCTCATAAATGGGGAAATTCTTAGATAACTTTGAACAGGTTTGTTCATATGTGCATATACTAGTTCTCTCTGCCAGTTCGTAACAAGAGCACCTCTGGTTTTATTTCTGAACGCTGAAGCAACCAAGACCATAGCACTGAACCTTTGAGACAGTAACGGAAACAAGTTCAACATCAATTGCACACACTTCCTCCGATACACCAAAAGAGTGTACTTTAATCCATTCATCTCCTACACTGAAATTTTTAAGATGTCACAGAATCACTCTGTAGAAAACACATGGTTTGCCAGCTAGAGCAAGTTTGTCATTGATACAGGTGTGGCACTTAAAAAGGCAGTCTTCAAAGACTTCTGGTATTTTGCTTTGCAAGCATCTTTGTAATTTTCAAGCCACTGAAAACACTTAGCATCAAAGTTTGTAAGATGCAAAGCAGATAATTTCATTTTGCTTTTTAATCTGTCGTGTTTCAAAAAACCCTGTATTTACAGAAACTGGAATGACCAACTGGCTAATCTGCAGGTCTTGCCTGCAAAGGGGCATTTCCTGTTTGCTCACTTAACATTCATTCTGTTCCCTGGAAAAGTAAGCTGGCAGTTGATCAGAAAGGTTAACATTCAGATAAGTCCTTCTCTAAGACAGATTCAGATAAGGTACATCAGTTATGATGTGAAGATAAAAGTTTTAAAAGCCAGTAAGACATCCCCACAATCTTCTTTCCTATCGTCAAAACAAAAGCAGGTGAAAAATAGAAGCACCTCAGAGTCTCTGGAACACCTGCCACCTTCAAGCTGACAGATTCCATGATTTTATGCATTACTTTATCACTTTCCATAGAAAAACATCAAGCATCATCTACTTTTAGGCAAAACTGACACATTAATATAATTAAGCATCTAGACTACCAACTTTAATTGTGTTACAGACATGACACAGACAGCACATGTTTACATTGTGTCTTTCACCAGCACTATCAGATTTATCAACTCTTACTTTCAGACACACATCAGTTCCAATTTAGTTTAGCAGATCATGTTTTTGGAACTCATTCTGGAGGTCATTATTACAATGAACTCAATGCAAAAGGCAACTTCTTCCCTCACCCAACTCTTTGATTTCATCAGAATGTCTGGATCTTCACTGTTGACTGGATCTTGAAGGAGGCAAGTCCAGTTGAAATAACACACAAGAGAAAGACTGAAATAAATGGATTCAAAAGAAAACTCCTTAAGAGCAAATGTCAAATGAATTAACCCAGAAGACCACAACTAAATGAACTAAATGACCATGAAACTAAGGACCACACAAAGGCTTTTTAATAAAAAAAGATAAGTAAAAAAAAAAAAGATAGGAGAGAAAGAGGGTTCCAATCTGTAAGAGCCTGATTAAAGCAGTATGACCAAAGATGCGGACCCTTTTATAATCCTGGGGTTTAAAAGGTCAGAGTCATAAGGTAGCACACACACTGCCTTAAGATTTACTGCAGTCTAGAAGGTTCCAGTTACAACACCAAGCTTACACATTTATCCTCAAAAGCAAGGGCACCTTTACAGAAAAAATTATAATACGTAAAACCACATCTTGCATCTATGAAGCTGGAAATCAGGGGGAGCAAAGAGGAAGCAGCAGCACTCAGATTAGACCAGCCATGATTTCAAAATCTATTTCTCTGGTGCTAACATCACACATTTTATCCATCCATTCCAGATACTAACCCAGCACTAACCTGTACTTGTACAACAAGGCATACTTACTTTAAGCCCAAACTACACAGTTGCAGCAGTTTTAAGTAGTGACCAGATGGCGGAAGCAAAGTGAACCATCTGTCTGCCATGCAGAACACCATAGGAATAAGGTATTAGAATCACAGAATGGTTCAGGTTGGAAGGGACCTTAAAAATCATCTAGTTCCAAGCCCCAATGTCATGGACTGGACCATCTTTCACTAGGTTGTTCAAAGCGCCATACAGCCTGACCTTGAACACTTCCAGGAATGGGACATTCTAAACTTCTTTGGGCAACCTTTTCCAGTGTCTCGCCACCCTCACTGTAAAAATGTTTTCTTTATATACCTACCCTCTTTCAGTTTAAAATTGTTACCCCTTGTCCCGTAACTACAGGCCTCAGTACAAAGTCCATCCCCGTTCTTTATTATAAGCCCATTTTATACACTGAAAAGCTATATTGAGGTCTTCCCAGAGTCTTCTCTCCTCAAGGCTGAACAACCCCAACTCAGCCTGTCCTCACAGCAGAGGTGTTCTAACCCTCTGGTAATTTTTGTGGCCTTCCTCTGGACCCATTCAAACAGGTCCAAGTCCTTCTCGTACTAGGAATTTCAGAAGTGGATGCAGTACTCCAAATGGGAGTCTCATGAGAGCAGAGTAGAAAGGGAACATCACCTCCCTTGACCTGCTGGTCATACTTTTTTCTGATGCAGCCCAGGATGCCACTGGATTTCTGGACTGCAAGTGCACATTGCAGCTCTCATCTAGTTTTTGTGTCCACCAGCATCCCCTTAAGTGCTTCTCTGCAGGGATGCTCTCAATCCATCCATCACCCAGTCTGTACTAATAATGGGGACTGCCTTTGGTCTAGGTGTGGGACCTTGCATTTGGCTTTGTCGACCTTCATGAGGTTCCAACTGACCCACTCCTCAAGTCTGCCAAGAGCCCTCTGAATGGCATCCCATTCATCACCCAGTCTGTACTGATACTGGGGACTGCCTTTGGTATAGGTGTGGGACCTTGCATTTGGCTTTGTTGACCTTCATGAGGTTCCAACTGACCCACTCCTCAAGCTTGCCAAGGGCCCTCTGAATGGCATCCCTTCCCTCTAATGAATTAACCGCATCACTCAGTTTAGTGTCATCTGCAAACTTGCTGAGGGTACACCCAATCCCACTGTTCATGTCATTAATAAAGATCTGGAAACAGCAAGGAATGTGTCAGAAACCTTCACTGATGAAGAACCTTTTGACTTTCTAGGACTGAACAGAGCATGCTCTATCAAAGAGTCTATCACTTGAGAAAGATACAGTTACCTGACCAATTGGTTGTAGATATACAGCTGGAATTTGGGGTGTAGGTTGGGAAAACAGACACTGAGAGAAGCCCAGTGGTGAGACGTAAAGACAGAGAAGAAGTAGTGAACAGGAGAGCAGTGTCTACAAAATAAGGAGGAAGAGTTTAAAACTAAGATAGCAAAAAAGGCAGAAAGAACGAGAAAAGGATAGCATCTAGCAAAGAACTTTAAATTAATTGCATTTAACATTGTATAGTTATTACCCAACATCTGAAGTAGAAAAACTATACACTGTTATGCAGAAGGTAGTAGAACACATACACTTACAGCACTTCATTTTCTGTTAATGAAAGGTAAGCTACTTTCACACAGCTATATTTTTCTTTGAATTTTGGGAGGATTTTTATTACTTCGATGCAGACTTTCACATGCACCTGTTAAAATATCTCAACCTGATCTTTCCGCAACTCTTGTTATTCTAATCATTGAGAGAGTATATTATTAGCATCAAACAGAATGCTGGTTTTGCAATATGAACAATTTTGCTAGTCTGAAACTTAAGACATTTTCATTCACCTGGTGAAACCTCAGTAAAATTACTTCTCCAAAGGTAAGCACCAGAGAAAGTGCATTAAAAAAAAATTAAAAAAAAATTAAATAATGTATTTTTAAAACATGAGCAATTCCAGGAAAAGTCTGAGATACACCTGTAATTCAACTTCTAGCTGCTATTTTGGAGGGCTTTTTTGCAATAAAAAATTGCAAAAATTGGTCTCAGAATACTCACATATACTGTACCAACTACAGAAAGATAACGGCTACTGTTTTTTAAAAGAATATCTACATAAACTTACAACTGTGCTTAAAATGGTATTTCCTAAAGAACTACCATTTTAAACTAATTCTTAATGAATTATCATATTTATAGTAAATTGCATGCTCTATTAATACAGCTCTATTAACTACAATGCAAGCTAAGAAGCATATTAAGGAAAAGCAAAAGAAAATGAGCAATCAGTTCCTGTATTGCTAAGATTATCATTAAAGTTGCATATGCAAGGAATGCAAGGGGAAGCAGTTAATTCTCTTTGACAGAGCATGCTCCTGTTCACATGCAGACTGCTCAGATCAATTAATTAAAACGGAACTACTCTTTCACTCCCCTTTTAGCAAAACGGAAATATTAAAGCTGCCTCATAAGTAAAAAAGTCAAAGGATTTCCACCTTGCTACAGAGCACAGAAAAGCCAGCACAGGAGGCTTTACGTACTCCTTTCTCTTGTTGCTTTGTGCTTGTCATTCAGCTTCTTTCCTTTTGCTCGATCTCACAACCTGACTGATTCCCTTTAAACGTCTGCTTCCTACCATTACATCCCAAACCAAACATCTTAATCCATTATCTTAATAATGATTCCTATGCTTTTTTAAAAATAAAGATACCAAGTTGGTACGGTTTTTCAATCCATAAACACTACTATGACTATCAAAATACCTGCAAAAATGTGCCAAAGTTATACAATTGGCAAGATCTAGTTCTAGAGAATCATTTATGTTTACACAACATACTACTTCCTTTGAACAAGTACAGCAATCCAAGACAAAACCATAAAAACAAAAATACAGAACCACGTACATCATACACAATTTCTACTTGTTTCTCCTAAAAGCAATTGTTTCAGCCCAAATCCTGCTATCCACCTTTTGAAAAGTATTCTCCAGGTGAGCGCTATATTGGATTGACGATTAAATATCTTTAAGAGCAGAACATGCTTTATATCTACTACTATCCCTTGCAATAGTAAGAACAATTTTTTATTAATATGAAATTCTTTCTGCAATCATTAAGTGTTGCTTAAAAATGAAGGCACTTGGCAAAAATAAGATTTAAAAAAATATATTGACAAAAGCACTACTTGATAAAAAATAATAGGAAGTCTTGAATATAAAAGCATATTCATCATCTCTATAGTATTAATGCAAATGTCAAAATTCTTAAGCTGTAATTTGGTTTTGTAACACTATACCACCATCTGACATTTTGTATGCTGACTCTCAAGTGGAAGAAATAAGACAAAGACTCTCTTTTTAACAAAAAAAACCCCAAACCCAAAAAACAAAAAAACCTTCTTTCTTGAAACCCTAAAAATCAACATGGCCTACGGAGCTCATGCTTCTTAAGCCCAAATCTTAATTCATTTGCCAACCTTAGAATATACTTTGAGAAAGAGTTTGCTGCTATAACGATGGGGTGGTTTTCACATCACTTGGAATGCCAAGAGTTTACTTTTAGTAATATGGTGTTTCAGAAACTTGAAAGAATTTGTGATTTTGGATTTTGAGTTTACCAGACTCTATCAGAAAAGTCTGAATAATAGCAATCCATTCAGGCTAGAACATGAAGACCATGTAAGTAGAACAATGTTTTTGGTTTTATTCTAGTCACATGAAATCCTTACTTACTACTACTACTACTGTTTTTTATCTTCATTATATACAAGTACATACAGATTAAAATATAGTGAATTACCTTGTTTATGAGTTAAAAAAAAAAGTTGTTTAAGTAAAGACTATTCTTTGCAGTAACAGGCAGAGGCCAGACATTTAATGGATTAGTCTCAAATAAGAATGGAAGGCTTCAGATTACTGAGCACATGCTGGTAAAGCATTTGGGGTATTTCGTGCAGACAAAGTAATTCCTACACCGAAAAGATGCAGAAAGAATTTTTCATTCAAAACAATTTAGTAGGTGAAATCAACAGATATAGTCTTAGTTTTCAGACCCAAGAACTGCATGTATACTTCATTATTTTCTCTGAAGAATAACAACTGTTTTCAAATTTTTTTCCAACCTATGGAGCACACAGAAGGAAAAGAAAGCTCTTTTTAACTGTCTGCTGTCACACACAACACCTCCATTAAGAAAATATTTACAGAACTCACTCCTACCTGATATTAATACAATTAGAATTGAAATTCAGTAGCTGTATAACAATGTAGAAATCACAAGCCCAATAAGCTCAATGACTTTCTGTGAGCCAAACCTCAAACTCCGTTAGTAGGTTTTGCATGAGACTTTTATTATTTATAACTTAAGCTTCAATTAAAGATAAAAATTGGTACTGTAATTCTGGAGACTCCCTCCCTGTAATTTTTCCCTTTAAAATAAAAGGAGAGATACAAAATACAGGCACTATTTTAACCATTTGACTTCAGGTCTCTCATTGTAAGAGAAACTCTGACAAGACATACCATCATATTTGAGCCATTCAAGATCCTTATGTGTACAAACGTGAAAATCTTTTAAACTGATGTGTTTTTACTGACTCTATCAAGTACAAAGAACATGAAAACCAATCTTCTACAATAAAGCCTTGACCACACGATCTTCCAGCTAACTATGTCTGACTCTCACTATTAATGCAGGAACTGTAGCCTTGAAAATAGTATATTTACAGATTAACATAGTATATTCACAGATTATGCTTCTAATCAACTATTTTTCAGGTAATTCAGATCAAAGTGTATGTGGTATCTATACCTCTGTAATTTTTCTGATGGCCTTTGTTAGTGCAGATACTGGCCAAACCAACTTGTCCTCATAAAACAATACCTTTTTTGTATAAGAAAAAAGAAAATTAGTTACTTTTCATCCATTCTGCTGCGCATTTTTTTAAGTTTCTGCATAATGCTACTAGTCTCACTGCTGGAGATTGAGATTGGGGAAGGGCTGCGTGTTTCTGCATCAGTTGGAAGTGGGCTAGAACCATTGCTCTGCTTGATGTCGTCCTCACTGTGAAGTTCCTGCAATTAAGTGTTAAAAAAACATGATCAACATTGGAAGTAGGAAAAGTTACTCTACCATCTTTTTGAAAATTTTGTTAGTTTAGCTTACTTCTCCCCAGAGTACATCAAATATTACTTCAGAAAAGTCTGTCCACCAGCAGATTTAACTTCATTATCAACTTTGTTTTTATTTGACACAAAGTTTTTTATTTCACCCTGTTTCTACATAATTTATGTTCTCCCCTAACTAAATCTAGAACAAAAAACCCCACCAGAATTCAGTTACCCAAACATGAAACCAGTCCTTTCTCTACTACTGTTATTAAACTTGTATCTCAACAAAATTTTATAAGGAGGCAGACTGCTACCAAAATCCCATTTTGCTCTCTCATAAGTGTCAATACAACTAAGTTTCTGGCATCTAACACACACACAAAGCAGCCTAAGAGATCTAAACATCAAAACTCTGTTATTTGGAAGTCATTAAAGCTTGAGCATTAACAAACATCATCTAATGCCCAGTTAAAACATTTTATAACTTCCCCAAATGCATTTCCTTTAAAGAGATTAAACATAAAATTGCTGAGATAGAGGATGACATCATTTGAGGCGAACAAAACTTCGAAGTGATACATCCAGTTTAGTAGCTTTCCATTCCTATAAACACCAAAGTCAAATTATCAGCCGCAGGTCCAAGGAGGGAAGACTCCAGCTTCTGTACTGAACACTTACCAGCTTGTTTTCTCCTGCAGACTTTAGTTTTTCCTGCAGTTTCATTGTAGTCTGACGGATTCGTTCTATTTCTGCCTGCTGTTTAAGGATCAGCTGCCTCTCCTTCCGAGCAGCCTTGTTAGCCTCTTGAAGGCGCTTAATTTCTGCCTTTAAAGTATAAAAGTACAAAGTATTAAAGCATAAGTACTATAACAGACAGGTCTCAAAAACACACCCTAAAGCTGCCATGGTGTCCTTCCTATGGGTTTAAAATTATTGCAATTATATGATGAAGTAACTAGCCTGAACTTCAGCATAAAAGAAGAAATAAAGTCTCAAGCAGTAATATTACTGACACAGAAGGACCCTTTAAAACAATGTGTTAAATACTACTGAAATGCAAATATAACTTATTGGTAAGTAACACTATTAGCTTCCTATCCAAAATCCTGGAAAGGAGTTTTCTCAATTCTTAGTTTTTACAGCGTCTGAAACATTTAATGGCTACGCAAGGGTTTCAAAAGGATTTTCCTAGAGAGCATCAGTTACCTTTTCCTGCTGTAATCTCAGGAGCAGACCACGCTGCCTCTTTCGAATGGGAGGCATCTTATCATCCTCTCCCTTGTCTCGCAAATGCCTGAAAATAGATTAAAGAAAGAAAAAAGTGAAAAACGACGAGGCTTTTACTCTATAAAGCGAAAAAAAAAGAGTTTCCTTTTCCTAATCTGCAGAAGATTATATGCCTGTACTTCATTACTGGCACGCTCTACAGCGGAACATTTTGTACTGTTTAGTCAGATACACAGAGTGAAAAGGCCAGTACTATGAGATCTCACATGAGTGGGCAGAAGCTCTGCAGAGGTAGCATGTTCACCATTTAAGAAAGACAAAAGGAAGTTACTACCTCAACATCCTATGTCAAATCCACAATGACAAAAAATTGGAAGAAAACACGTAGTGAACAACAGTACTCTCATGCAGAGTGACTACTGCTTAGTAGTATCACTACATACTTCAAGTGACATTCCAGGACAAAGCATACCTGAGGTTGGAAACAAATCATAAGTACAACACATCCAGATTCACAAAATTTGACATAAGTCAACCAAAATGACCCCAAGCAAATAAAGGTCTTGATTTAAGACTTGTAGAGCAATGGTTGGGAACTACCTTCTCTCAATAACAACAAACACCTGATGTTCTACTGTTTCTATGAAATTGTCTGTTATCAAACTGCATTCAATGTGAAAATCAAAGCACTTATAAACTGGATTCCATTCTTTCCAAGTGACAGTTACATTTGTATAGATTACTGATGTCAGAACATTAGTTCAATCATTGGTATTTAATATGGGAGGGGTCAGGTGGAAGCAAAATCTTACAAAAAAAAAAATCAAGTACGAGAAAATGATCAGTCGACAAAAATGTATATTTAGAGCTGTCTTACTTCTTCTGGTGTTCCAGCCAAGCTAATTCAGCCTTGGTCTTCTCTTTCAGAGCCTTCTCCCGGAGCCGAAGCAGGGAGGACTGATGAGCGGCTCGCATTTCCTCCTCTTTCATGTACTGTCTTACCATCTCCATGGTAAATTTAGAGAAACTATCTTGCCCCCCTGAGAATGGCATGCTTAGCTCCTAGAAGGCAAGACAAATTTGGCATAAGTTGATAATACAGAAAATCCAATGATTTTTCCAATTATTAATGTGTGTGTATATACGCATACACAAAAACAAGAAGGAAAGCTGTTTTTTCTCTGAGCTTTGGGCAGACCAGTTTCTTCTGCCTTGGGCCGCATGACAGTTTTGGAACATCCCCTTCTGGGCCAAAGAGATGAAACATCTTCATATACTTCCTACCTGTGTGTAGGCATAGTAGGAAGACTTAAACCACTGGGCTTTTACAACCTACCTCAAAAAAGTCACTCCTCCAAAGCCAAGTAGAGGCCTGGATGGACTGTTCCATAAGTCAAACTTATACAACAGCGACATACAGCACAATTCATATAACTCAATGTTTTGAGATGCTCAAAAATCCACAGCAAGAAAACATAGAATACAATCATAGAATCATTCAGGCCGGAAGGGACCTCCAAAGGTCATCTAGTCCAAACTCCCTGCAGTCGCAGGGACACCCCCAACTAGACCAGGTTGCCCAGGACCTCATCGAGCCTCACCTTGAATATCTCCAGGGAAGGGCCCTCAACCACCTCCCTGGGCAACCTGTTCCAGTGCTCCACCACCCTCAGAGTGAAAAATTTGTTTCTAATATCCAATCTAACTCTGCTCTTCTCCAACTTGAAGCCATTGCCCCTCGTATTATCACTCCAGGCCTTTGTAAACAGACTCTCCCCAACCTTCCTGTAGGCCCCCTTCAAGTACTGGAAGGCTGTGATTAGGTCTCCTAGGAGCCT
>VZRU01014711.1:15808-57402 GCA_013398155.1 Pedionomus torquatus | reverse complement strand
CAAAACCCTGCACTTGCTCTTGTTGAACCTCATGAGGTTCATCTGGGCCCACCTCTTCATCTGATCCAGGTCCGTCTGGATGACATCCTGTCCCTCTGGTGTATCGACAACACCACACAGCTTGTTGTCATCTGCAAACTTGCTAACGGTGCATTCAATCCCCCTGTCTATATCATTGATAAAAATGCTGAACGGTACTGGTCCCAGCACGGATCCCTGAAGGACACCACTTGTAACTGCTCTCCAACTGGACCTCAGGCCACTGAGCACCATACTCTGGAAGCAGCCATCCAGCCAGTTCCTTATCCACTGAACAGTCCCCCCATCAAATCCGTATCCCTCCAATTTGTCAAGCAGGATGTTGTGGGAGACCGTGACAGTGAAGTGAAGCTGCATGATTACTGCAGCCCAGGCTACTTTCAACTTTGACATCCCTGAAAAGATAGATGTCAAGGAAAAGAACCCTAACATTTGCAAGCACAACTAAGTACAGCTCACTTGGAGTTCACAAGTTCAACCATTTCAGTGATTTACCTTAACTATGGCTGCTAGACCTACCTTGATAGATGACAGAGCTGCTTTTTCTGGGGAGACTTCCTCATCAGAATCATCGCGATTACCTCGTTTTTTCTCCAAATTATTTCTGCGATGACTCTCAGAGGGCAGCAAAGACCGAAATGACTTTTCCTCAATCTCATCCTCTGTCATGGACTCATCAAATTTCAGGGAATACTCTGTTGCAACAGAAGCAGAATCTGAGGGAGAAATCAGGAAAGTGGTTTTGTGCTCAGGAATGTACCATGTTTTACTCTGTCTCATCTCAGTAAAACTGGGGGAGTGGGAAAGAAAGGGAGATAACTAATGTAGAAAAATCGGTGTTTAGAAAAGAGTGACCTTAAGGTAGAAAACATCATGAAATACTGTTGTGTAGCTGCAAAAGACTTAACTTCTGTACACAGACATAACCACATTTCTGGGGCTGCAACGTATTTGCATATTCAGTAAGTGAACATTTGGCTGCATCTAGCACAGCAGAACGTAGAATGGGTCACAGATTCCATCACTCTGATGTGCAGAATTTCAATGGTTCCCATCTCATTGTGCCATCCTCTGTTACCTCTTAAGAAGTTACCAACTCACCTGGGGCTCAACTTTCTTCACACACATTCCCTCATTTATTTCAGAAACTAATTCTGAAATGGCACTTCCCTCCCTCCTTTCCACCTTCAGATTCATCACATACCAACAATACAGCTAACCTTTTTCATCTGGCAGTGATAAAACACTATCACTTGGCAAGGAATCATCAACACCGGTATGAGCCTGCTCTTCAATACTGCTAGTTATCTTCTCACGCCGGGAAAGCTTTTTCTCATGTTCCTTAGAAGACAGAACCGAAGGACTCTCTTGGCGGCTGCTGGTACTACTGTGTTATCAAGAGATAATTTTTAAAAAATATTTTGCACTTTTCAAAATACTTATATTATATTACTACTGTACATACCATGATTAACATCCCAACAATAACTGACATGCAGTGGCTTTGGTTTTCTTTTTAAAATGCAGCCTGGCTACCTTAAAATTCCAAGTGTCATCAAGCTGCTGAATGATGGCAGATCTTGTTATTTTTATTCTACCTTAGAACATAAATTGTTTGTAGGTATGCACACCCTCTACCTGGCACACTCTCTGCATTATGATAAACCATTGCAAACTTCTCTCCTTACAGTGTTTAAAAGGATATGAGAAAGACAGCAATACTAATTTAAATCAGAATAACTAGAGCACAAAAGCATTTCAGTTGGTCAAGATCAGAGAAGGGCCGTAAGAAACTTCATGGGACCTAACTGGATCAGGTAAGTGAAGAGGAAACAAAAAGCTAAAATCCAGTATTAAACACAGGCAAGATACTGAAAAATAATAGCAGAAATTAGTCAAAATCTCAGGTAAGCAGTGTTCCAGGCACCTCATGTAAAATCTCAAGCCAGTGCAAAGCAGCATTGAAAACAAAAATGCAAACAAAATGGCCAGATAAACAGAGACCAGAATAGAAAGTAATGCACATTACAGAGTAGGCAGTTCTATAGGTCCCTGCACTGTGTTTTCAGAATGTATGCTCCAGTCTATATTCTAGTGCATTTTAAAATGACACAGAGTAAAATGAGAAAGGGAAAATGGAAATATTTAGGACAAGGGAAAATCCTCAGATAAACAGACTTGAAGTGACTTAGGTTTCAAAGGTGATGCAATAGAAATATGTGAATAAGCCACAGCACAGAAATCTGAATAATCTCAGTAACTTCTGAAGTTATATCCAATCAAAGTGAAGGCCACATCCAACTTCTGAACACCTGCACGGACAGAGGATCCCACAACCTCCTTCCCTCTTTATTCCACTGTTCGACCATGGTCACAAGGAGCACTTTTTTCCCCGTCCAATGATTTTCCCCTTTCTGGAATATCACCATTACCTTTTGTCATCTCACTGTGAACCTCCAAGAAGTCTAACACCAGTTCCGTAACAACCCACCTTTAGGATACTGCAGCTAGATCCCTGGTCTCTCAGCCTTCTCTTTTCTAGGTTAAGTTAGCTTCGTTCCCTCAGTCTCTCTTTTACACCACTAGGTTTGCATCAGTATGTTAATGTCGTCTCTCTACCTAGGAGCCCAAAACCGGACACTATTCCAGATACTGTCT
This sequence comes from Pedionomus torquatus, assembly GCA_013398155.1. NCBI lineage: Eukaryota > Metazoa > Chordata > Aves > Charadriiformes > Pedionomidae > Pedionomus > Pedionomus torquatus. The sequence goes on along the minus strand of VZRU01014711.1, from coordinate 54,705 downwards.
CACAAGAGGGGGAATAACCTCTAAACAGAGGGGAATAACCTTTTCCCTTTGCCTGCTTGCTAGACTCTTGCTAATGAGAAAGTAGATGTGGAACTCAATTATTCTTAAGTTAGGAAAGAGAAAAATGTCCAATTAGAACAAATACAGCAAATTCAAAACTGAAGATATTAACATACAACATACTATTAGACTGTGGACCATAACATAGTAGGATTTTTAATTAAAGACAAAGCAAATCCCAGTGGGCATGTAAACCTTCAAGCTCATGATAGCAAGATAGGCTTCCTCATTGAAGGTTTAATACTGACTTTCCTTCTTTTAAAAAAATATATTGAAGGAATTATCTTTATATTCTGTTGTACTTTAGTTCTTATTTATAACAAAAAAAACCAACAACCCTATGTAATCTAATCTCTTCTTACCTCTGATCATGAACCTTTGATCTTGAAGACTCTGAATAACTATCAAACATCGGTGAGTATGTCTGTTTTGAGTCATTTCTCTCCTCTTTACCATGTGACACGGCACCAGACTCACATTTCCTGACAAAAGGAAGTGCTTTGGGTAAATCTGCATTGTCTTAAACCAAAGAGTAATACAGCTTGCGCAAGCTTCCATCAGTTTACTAGAAGTAACAGCAAAAAATTCTGAAAAGATTTGTTAAAACTCAGACATTTTGTTAAAACTCAGACATCATCCCACAAAACATTTTGAGCATATTTTTCTATGTATAGAGTACCACAGAACCACTTAGCATCAATTTTGGTGTACACTACTAAGGGCATAAAAATGGAATCTGAATGCTTCTCAAATGCTCACTCATTAAGACATCTTAAAATTTTCTTCAAGAATAGGTCAAGCAAAACTTAACTTCTACTTCCCCCTTCCTTAAGATGCAAAATATTAGGCAAAACCTGTTTGTATCAATCCGGGCTCTCAGTTGTTTCATGAACTCTGAATGATGCTGCCGCTGGTGGTCAAACAAGGTGGTGGCTGGAGCAGCTGAAGTGCTGATAGTATCTGAGATCTGTGCTCGTGCTAACTCTGTCATCTGGGTACAATAAAAATCAAAGGAATACAACATGCTTAGAATTCTCTAGGTTGGAAGGGACTATTAAGATCATCTAGTCCAAGAAGATGCTCATCAGCATCAAAATGTCTTTTCAAAGAGAAAATAGTCATCCTCACAGGCAATTTACTGATTTATTGAACAAATGTGTAAGATGCTGTTTTCAGATGATTTGTAATTACATATGTGTAATTACAAATATGTGTACATATGTGTAGGTTGTTGGACGTGTATATTGCTCTGCAAATACATACTTCTTAATTTACTCAGAGTGAAATTACTTATACAAAACTACAGACACAGAAGATACTACTTACTGCATCATTCTAATCAACCTAATCAAATTCTGATCAATTGAATGACCCCCACATAATAAGACATTCCAGGCTTACCATTACAATTAATTAAAAAACCACCCAAGCAACCAAACACCAGAAACAACATTTTCTTTTTCATTTGAAAGTGCATTTTGACCAAAGACCAAGAAATATTATTTGCATTCTAAATGAGGCAACAGGCTTAAGTTCCAATATCGTGCAAACTGCCAGGTCTAAATTTGGCAGCGTTAAATCAAAAAATGGCCAAAAAACTCCCCTTTTTAATGGCAGTCACTGTGTACCTGACTAGAAATAAGAACTTCTTCAGGAATCACAGCAGAGGACACCAATTTTTAGATGCTTTAGAATTTAATTTTTTTCTTCTTGTTTAAAGCTCTGCTTCTTGCAGAGCAGGGAACTCTGGTGGGTTACAAAGGTAAGAATAAGCTGCATTTTAATAACTTCCAACACACATACCGAGTTTCTCCATTAATTCTTCAACTAATGTATAAATTAGTTGCAATGCATAAAAAAAAAAATTAAAATTAGTGAATGACTTTTTAAAAGAAATGTCTGTATACATCCCTCACTTTTATCCTTCATTAGTACGACAGTAAACTCTAAACAAACTTATACAGTAGCATGGTATATTATCTCTTTTGCTTAAGATAAACTCCCAATTGAAAACAATGCAGATATGTATAAACGAACGGAGTTAATTAAGAAATTACAGGGTGCATCCAGAAATATCCCAGCACACTGGTGATCAGCATTTCCAATGCTGTTAAAATAAACAATTATTCAACTGGGTATCAGGAGTCACTTGCAAACACGGATGGAAACACTACTCTGCCAGTCCATCATCACTGATGAGGTCATCCCCATCAGCCTCTGAACTAGCACCTCTTACTCTTGGATTTCAAACTTCAAGCAAGACGTGAGACGAAAACCTTACACCAAATAAAAGCTATCACTTTTTTTTTTCCTCAACCTTGTTTCTTAATTGGTTTCCACCCACTTCAGCACTATTAAAAAAAAAAAAAAGTTTCTTTGTCTTTATCCAAGACTTCACTGCCTGCTATCAATAGCCACTGCAGGCATCTCAGATGCATCTCAGATGCCTGACCTTTTCTGCTCCTTTAATGTAACCCATTCTTGTCTATTCAAAAGTGATTTAAATTCCACGTATTTGGCAAAGTCCAGAACAAGTACATCAGTCCCATTGCCTGTCATAAAAACAGCCTTGCTGAGCACCAGCATGTGCACAAGCTGTGAAGAAACAGAAGCAGTAAAGTTCATATCCATCAGCCTTCTGCACTCCATCCCATAAGTCTAATCCACAGTTACTGTGATTGCTAAACTACGAAGAAGCAAAAGCACTTTTTGCTTACTGTGTTTCTTACCTGTACATGAAACAGCTGCTACATGTCAGAAACAACAAGAAAAACTAATAAACTGACCTATAAAACTGGTAAATATTCTGTATGCCGCAAGAAGAATGAAAAGAGACTCAAGAAAAGAAAACTTCCAAGTCTGAACCAAGTTCACTCTTTGCTTTTCTGATTTAATTTGCATATGAAACAGGACCGATCCCCATCAGAACGCAACTCTTACAAATTAAAGATGTTGTGTTCCCTATCATCAGACTCTCCTGGAAGAACAAACTTCTTAACAGTTCATTAACTGGAAGATCATAAGAGCGGCAAACAGGGATTTAAGGCTGCTGACTGATTTCTACATAAGGATGTCAGAAAAGCTCCTTTAAAGTCACATTATGGAAGTAAGAAGTTGCATTGAGAATGACACTGAACAGAGAACAACCTAGAGGCAAAAAAATATTTAAAATAATACTGAAATTAAAACAGCTTTTTCCTTTTACTCAAGGCCTCACCCCTCGGATCTGGTGAGCTGCATCTGGAGTGAGAAGTGCAGTTTCTGCCTGTTTGGCTGCAGCCTTGCATGGGGTCTCTTGTACAGCCTCCTGCCGTGACTGGACCAGATGCTGCAGTGACTCTACGTGGACCTATGCAGAAAACACTGCCAGTTCAGCTCTTCAGAAATTTTTGGCTATAATAGCTACAGCTTTATTTCTCAAAATCTGAAGGAAAATTTTTGAAATTGGCACCTAAGAGTATTTTTCAACTATATTAAACCCCTTCACCACTTCTACATGTTCACAGCTCCAAATTAAGAATACTCACAGGCACTATTTACTTACAGCATTTTGCCTCTTACACACTCCACATTTTTTGAAGGGCAGCATTACCTGAGCTGCCTTCTGCCTTGCCTCCTCCAGTTGTCGCTGACTTTCTAAAGCTTCTTGTTCGGCCTTGATTTTCAAAAGAGCCAAATCCCGTTCATGGCGTTGCTGCTGTGCCTACAGATGAGGAAAAAAAGTTCTAGTCATGCAAGCTAAATTGAAAGACCTTTTTTGTCTTAGCCACTGGCTGCAACTAGCTCTGAAAAATCTAGATCTACTCTATGAGTGGTGCCTCTTCTGCTGAAGCAAAATTTTCAGCCTATCAACAGACCCTTTCCCTTTTTATGTACACAGTAGACAAAGCACTCCCCATACTCTTCTACCATATTGCAAAAAGAAAGAGGATTTAGGAGACCAATAAATTCAACAGCCTAGAACAAGAAATCTTGTCACCATAAGGAAATTTCTACCAAAAATACCCTTTTCATGGAATAAGACAAATAATTCAGCCTGAGCAACTACACTGCATGCACTGGGATCCAACATGAAACCCAGTAAATAATCGAGTTTCTATTTGACTGAAGTACACAAACAAAGCAGTGATTCCAGCTAACGGTATATTAATGACATATTCTAGAGCCACTAGTTCCTTGCTATCAACTTAAAATTAGAAAGACTAATCCTAAAAAGTATACATTATCACAAATGCTCCATTATGATTTCTCTACATTGCTAACAAAAGAATAACTTGGCCTAATTTGCTTAATTTTCCTGCAAAATAAAAGTAATAAATGAAAGAAGATTAAGACAAGAAGTATTTTTCCACTACCTTTAGAATCTGAGCCAAAGAAACGCTCTCCTGCTGGGCAAGTGATATGCCTCGTACTCGCTCGACATCTGAAAGCTGACGCACAGATTCCTCAATAGCATTAAGGTAGTTCAATTCTGCTGATAAACGATGCTGAAGACCAGCAGGGGAGAAGCGCATACATCCTGCAGGGTAAGACTTACTGGTCAACCTCCACAGAATTTAGTGACCCACATCAAAACATAAAGGAAAAAACAATGTAACTGCTCTGGGATTACTATGGTTTTAACAGAACAACTCACCATTTGCTGATGCTGCTCCTGCTACGGACCTGCCAGTTCCCAGGCTCAGGTCAGGGAAGGCTACGTTAGGCTTCAGCCCTGATGTCGCACTTCCAGAAAAGCCAGCAGGTGACTTGACTCTTTCTGCTGTGTTGCCTGTAGACTCAAACGACAACATTTTTTGGGAACCAGATGGGGAAGAAGCTGGCGTCTTCTGGGATCTTCCCTTGTCTGAGAAACTGACAGTGAAATGAAAAAGGAACAGAGTCAATATTCTGCTAAATCCAGCCACTTGAGAAGACAATAAAGCAATAACATAGTTCTTCCATTTATATACACCAAACAGAAGTGCACACAAAGCAATCTTCTATGGTTTGTAAAGGCTCAGTCTGCCTTTAGGAATAGCCTCATGAAAAGAGTTTTGTATCTATCCCTCAGTTCAGGGTCAAGTTTCTAGAGGACTCCATTTTTCCCCAAGTATTAAACCTAATTAGCACACACACACAAAATTAAACATCCACATAGTATCTACATGTTTTACATGGCCAGACAAGGATCTTCAATGCCTCCTGTTAGGAAGCTGGAAGCAGGAAGCAATCATCTGTATGTGTCAAAACATGTTTGCCTTAAGAATCTGAGTGAAGAACTTTGCTTTACTCACAGGAAGTTTGGGCAATATTTTGGTATCAGAACACAATGAAGAGTATTTTTAAAAAGCAAACAGGTTACTATCTGCATATGGATGCAACTGAGTGTGATGAGCCACTGCCTTGAGTCTCAATCCCTTTCATCAAAATGCGTCAAAATGCCTGAAGACTAAAACTTGACTTAAACAGTAAAATACTACAGAAACACTCTTCTTAAGAGACAGGCAAAGACACTGCTTTGCAAACATACAGAAAATAATGCAGATGGTTTTTAAATTTACTATTTCAATTTTATTAAGCCAAAGAGGATTACCAGTGGCTGCTTAAATCCCTTAGGAAGATATTTTGCTTTCCCTGGCACATCTTAGGAGATCACAGGACCTTTCAAAGCCAAAACTCAATATCAAACCAATACCTAGTATCAGTGAAAGTCACCAGTGTAAGTATCTCAGAACCACTCTACGACGACACAGAATGTGTGAGGCACCATTTCTAATATTTACTGCATTTTAGAAAAAAGCACAGTGAAAACTAAGCTGAGTATTTCATAACCATCTTCACTGCCAGACATACAGAGGATGCAACAACAACAACAAAAAAATCAGTATTTCTTCCTCTTTTTCTACTTTCTTTTCTGAGGACAAGTTCATCTCTCAAAAAGCATCAACTTAGAGAGCTGGATAGGCTTATGAGTATTAGCTGAACACAAGTCTAGACAAAAATGTCTACAGATCCTACTGAAGAGAGCAAGATGACTGAACAGGTTGACTAGCTATTTCTACATGCCTCCCCCCTCCCCCCTTCTTACAGACCATTTGTAGAAGTAGAAAACAAAATCGTATTTCAATGTTTAATGTACTGAACCTGACAGGATACCTATATTGGCCAGTTACCCTTACCCAGTCATTTTGGAAGGAACAGCTGTTTGTTTTTTTTTTTTTTCTCTTAGTACAGCCATCTACTTTGGGCTTTCATATTTAAAATACAGGGGAAAAAATGTTTTCTGAGTGCCCAACTTAGTAACATTTGATCAATTCTGTTATTTTCCTTTTGCATATCCAAAGACACGGCCATTTTTGAATAACATGCCTTAACACTACCAAGTTTAGTTATATGTGCATACAGTCTTAAAAGGTTCACGTTACCTCATTAGGGAGTGTCCAGACAAGTTTTCTAATGTGCTGTCTGTATCTGGGTTCTGCTCATGATCTTTACTAGAAATTCTGCTACTTGTTAAGGACTTCTTTGTCTGTTGGGATCCCCATTCTAATTCAGATAGCATTTTATCTTCTTCCACAGGAAAGTGGTGAGAACTTCCACTGAAAGAGTCCAACCCTAAAAAGCAACAACATTGCAAAAAGTTTATATTCAGTATTCCAAGTATGAATATCTGAGACATCAGGATACCCCAAAAAATTGAGAACTGTCTTCCACACTTGAAGTGACTTTGAGTTAGAAGTCTATGAATTCAACACACAAGAGACATAAATTTGACAGCTTTCTACAAGAGCTTAAGTTCTCTTCTGTATATTGTGTCCACTATCAACAAAACCATCAACTCAGCTTTTATTTCAACACTATCAGTTTAAATACAGAAAACAAGCATTTGACTCTTGAATACTGACAATTAGAATAAAGCCTAGCTTTCTTTGGGTAAGCTAGAGAATTTTGAAAAAACTGAGAGATAATTTGGCATGCTCAATCTTATTTTTCTCATCTTTTTATTCACGTTAAAATAGTTTTTCCTTATAGCATCCATTGCTTACATAGTAAGAGTGTACCAAATATCAAGTTTCTTCATGTTTTTGTAATGTACAAGTTTCTGTAGGAAGAAGTGTATTCATTAATTCATACGTTATGAAAACTGCCTGTGACACAAAGATGAAGCATACAGAAGCAAACTTATTGTTGCCTTCATAAATGTGGCATTACTAAGATTTGTCAGCAGCCTATCAGAGTTTCCTCTATAGAGAATCTAAGGATAGTTCCCATGCACTATTAAAATCAAGTAATTTGTTAGCAGGATGGTTTAGGAAAGGAAACATTTTCAATACTGCCAATAATCTCTTCCCTATTTAATTTCAGATGACTGTATTTTAAGGTCAAAGAACAACCAACGTCAAAAAGAATTTAGAAAGGAATCACCGGAGGAATACATAAATCCTTCTATCAGCATTAGGTTGTAATTTCTAGATACGTAGAAAGACTCAATTTGCTTAACAAGAAAACCCTAGTAACTCCTTCCAAACACCCTACAGTTGAGCATGGCACTTACGTTCCTTTTTCCCTCTCTTTTTAGAGGAAGCAGATGAGCGAGAGGATGCTGCAGACCGTTGTCCAGATGAATGCTGAGAAGCAAGCTCGACAGATCGAAGTTCATGAGGAGACTTCCTGCTTGGAACTTCTTCTTGAATGCTTGAATTACTGCTGCCAGCAACACTAAAAAGGAGCATGTGGACAGTGATTAACTGAGGACTCCCGCATCACACCATGCAAAAGAAATCTACCATGATTTAAATTAGAGACAGATGGCTAAACCTGCACTCATTAGCCCACCTTGAAAAGTATTGATTTTCAGCTCTAGAACTATGAGACCTAAAACAGTAGGAAGTTTGATGTGATACTGAACATATTGAAACATGCTTCTGATAATAAAAAACAGTAAAAGTAACTTTCCAATGCTAACTCTTAAGAGATATTTGACTACAGGCTTGAAGAACGTAAGATTGACTCCAAATATGACTGCATTTTAGATAATATCTGGACATACATCCAAATATCATCAATAAATTAACAGAAATATAAGTGTTTTTCAAGAAAGGATTACAAAAGATTTGTAAATAATACCAACAGAAGACCTATCAAGAAGTTTAATCAGGAAGAAAGCATTTTCTGGCAGCCAACATTTTCAGTGTGCAAAGTGCTTTTACTTTCCTTTCTTCTGAGGTAGAAGTACCACTAATATAAACATGTTACTTGTGGCCTTCCCCAAGGTGCCCAAAAGAGGTAAATATATCTCATTACAAAAAACGGTCTTGGGAAATTCAGGAAACCACATGAATTCAGTAGTAATATGGATAGTCCAGAATTTACAGTCTTCAAATTTCAGTCTGAACAAAAGGTTTTAAAAGTTCCTACAGACAATTTACGTATCCATTACTAAGCATCACTGAATCTTCACTAAAAGCAATCACAGGCGTTTTACAAAATTTTGAAGTACTGAAGGTATTTTAACACTTTCAAATATATTTTCTTTTTTATTAAATTACAAACACTAACCAATTTTGCATTATAACAGCCATGCAAGTTGGAGAACTAATTTTCACCTGACTACAAAGGCTAAGAATGTTGCCTAAAGCTACCTGCCAGACTAAAGAACAGCAAAAAATAGAGAATGGGGATACTTGACTCTAACGTTTACGTCTTAACTATGCTACACTAACCACAAGATCCTAAGAGAACTCTTCATCACTGGAACTAGTGTTACAATATAGCATAAAAGAAAAGATATCCAGCATATTATGAAACAAAATTTGCATTAACTATTTTCTGTTGAATTCTGCATTTTAATTTTTACAAGTCTAACACAGAGTTACCTGAGGTCACGTGCAATTTTTTTGTCTGTTAAAGTGCCACTTCCCTGCGATGAGGCAAAATCATCTTCATAAGAAACTAGGCTTTCTGGAGGGCTCATGGTAGGGAGCAAAGGGCGCAGAAGGTTAGACCCTCCACTTGACCTTTCATCAAACACTAGAGCATGGACAAAGAAGGGAACAGACAAAAGTGATACCAAATACAAATGTGCATCAAGCAGGTAATAAAGCTGAGGGAATTAAAATGCTCCCAACCACAAGTTACAAAAACTTCCTTTAAAATGCAAAAGCACAACAAGAAAACACAGTACAGCCATCCCACCACAGTTTTAACACAACACAATGTAACAAGCACAGTCTTTGTTAATTATTGAATAATGTACTTCTTTAACACACTCCAGTCAAAACATTCTCAAAGAGCACGGTGCTTGAGAGTATCTGCAAAATACTTAAAAGCAATTGTCTTTAAGGGAAATAAAATGAAGAAAAAAAAGAACGAAGAAAACCCACAAGACAAACCTCAACTTCTCAGAAATCTTTGCTCCTCAAAGTGAGGAACTCAAGGCAAGAGAAACAGTACTCATAAAATGCAGAATAAATTTATACATAAAAATTAAAATCAAATGAAGCATCTTGCTGGAGACACTTGTAAAGCACGTCCTAAGGCACTAACGCTTGAAATGGGCTTGTTCAAGCAAGAGACTTTCGCACCCACACATCAAAACCTTACTTTCTCAAAATCAAGTACTGTTACTGGAATTTTAATTGTCATACTATTTTGAGACATTGACAAATAACTCATATGAGCAAAGATGCAAAAGGAAAGACCACCTCATTCATCCACTGAAGTTACACGTTTCTAATAATATTCATGTTTGAAACACCTAAAAGAACATGCATTACCTGTGAAGATAAAGTGACTGGGAAAAAAGTAATTCACAAGAGCTTCAAGAAATTTTCCCATTTTTACCTTTTCCATGAAGCTGATAACTTTTAGCAAAGATGTTGATGACACTGTGGGGACTTCCCTTCGCTAGATCCTCCCATGGTCCCTTGCTGTATGCACCACTTGTCTGAGCGAAAAGTGGTAAATACTTCTCAGCTTCTTTCTGAAACTCCTTTATGGGCTCAAAAGCATTTCTCTCCTGAATGCAGAAATCCTTCTCTTTTAAAGTTTCCAGCATCTTCAGTGGCAATTGTTTGTGGTGGCCTCCATCCTCTTCAGAGAGGCTTCCATCACTCAGGAGAGGCCCTTCACTGATGGAGTCAATGCTGGACTCATGAGGAATTACAGCTTTGTTTGGAGCATAAGCCTGGTTTTCACGTCCCGGGCAGTCAGTCTGTCTCTTAGATAAATGTCCTAGTATCCCCTCATGCCTGTTAGCAGCAGGGGACCTCATTCCAAGGCTGACTGCAGCAGTGTGAGGTCTGATGGTCTCAGGGAGCTTTTTAAATTCACTAAGGTTGCCTACCCCAGGAAGGTTGTCATCAAAGGCTGTATGAGACACGCAGGTACCCAGCATTTTTTGGATTCTGGCTGAAAAAGCATCTTCATTTTCCTCTCTCACAGGAGGACTCACAGCCTTTGCCCACCGCCCATCATCCTGGCTTTCTTGCCTAACTTCATAGTCTGAGTTCCACATGGTACCATAATTGATACCAGCCCCGGCCAATTTTTTTGCTTCACTTTCAATTCTACTAGAAAGGGAAGCAGCTGTAGCTTTCAAAGCTTCAATTCGATCTAATTTGCTCTTATATTGGTTAGTAGTAGGTTTTATTAAGGGATTTTGCTGTGCCGTGGGTGAATTCAGGTATGGCTGAGGCATTAAGGTCAGCGATCCCACAGGGGCAGGATGGCTCCTCCGGCCTGCCAACACTGCATCACACTCCTTTGACAAAAGGTCCATCTGCTCCAGGCTCCAGTATTGGGAGCATGGGCCTCCACTTGAGCCCACGAGAGCTTGCGGGTGAGAGACCTGGACTCTTGGGCTCAACCTGTCCGGCTGTACCCACGGAGGCTCCAACAGATCACTCCTGAAATGAAAAGTCAACATTTAAGTTGATGGCTTCTACAAGTATCATTATTTTACATTAAAGTATCATTGCCACAAATTTATTTTCCAAGAAGAAATACCTTTTGGTGGAGTCAGAGGCAGGGAATGGGACAATAAATGATTATAGAATGTTATTTTAAAAAAAAATAATACAAAGCAACTGTTGCATTTGTGCAACACAGTGCCTTCCAGATTTGAAATGCCTTTTATGGTGTACTATGTTTTAAAGCTGTAACAAGCTGAGTGTTTTCACCATCCACAGTAAGTCTTTTCCAAAAGTCTCCTGACTTCAGAAGGGAGGAAACATCTTTTTTTTTTGTTTTTTTCTTGGAATTTCTCAGCCCTGGCCTTCCCTCTACAGGTAAAACCAGCCTATATTTCACTGAAGCTGTCACTTAGGCTAGGCACGAAGAATAGTTAAAGAAAAGGAGGACTGGAAATACAAGGATGCTTTAAGTTCTGTAAGTCATCTTTTTTATTTCCAGATAGTTACCATTTGCAAGAACAGAAGGCTCTGTGGAGACCTTCCTTTGCTAATATCACTTGCACACCTTCTGAATACTAGGAAATCTGCAAAGTCCCTCACAGAAAAACTGCTTCTCTACTTACTATGAGGCCCTCCAAATAACTTATGCACCCCTTTAAGTCTCATCTCTCCCCTGCTATTAATACTTACAATTTTTCCTTACAATGTTACACTAACAATATTTACTACCGTATGGTTTAGCAGCCTATTCTGTACACATAGCATTCCTAGTGCTTCCTTGAACTCTTCCAGAAAGGAAACAGATCTCATTGAATTTACTAAGTCAGCGTGGATTTCACCAAGTTAAGGTACAGGTAATGAAGCAAATACATATTTAAGAAGCAGACATTCATTATGTAATTACAAATGAAGACATAATGCACTACAGGGATCTTAACAATATGCAAGAAACTATGATTTTTTAGTTTCTTATATTTAAGTGTTTGGTTAGGCACCTTGACTTACAGTAAGACAAACTCTGATAATGCGCTGAACAATTAAGAAAGCAGCATGAAAGGAAATAGTAAAAAGCAAGTTCCAAAGAGCAGCAGTAGGTTTTGGTACTTCAGAGACAGTAACTAAAGGCCCGAATCCATGACAATGGATTATATGGGAACACTGAACAAAGCAAATAAGAAAAAACAACAGATGCATATGATCAGCTTCTCTTTCTTGATAGTAACAACAAAGGAAATATAGTCCCAATATGAAATGCACATCTCCTTGATGTCAGCAAAAGATTAACAGCAACCACCAGTCACTTTATCTGTACTAAATACCCACAGCCAAAATTGTCATATGCTTTCTTGCATCAGATTCCTCTTTACTGCCAGAAAACGCTATACAGACAATTACTCTCACTAGAACAAACTTAAGAGTTTAGTCCATTTTCAACTCTCTCTCAAAAGGTCCACAAAGGCTCACCTTAGTAGCGGCTGCTGCGGTTCTGAAAGTGACATGTCACTACTTGAAGATGCACTAGGAGGACGCTCTTGAGCTTTGTTTTCTTTGTCGGATTCCCCAGATGGTTGATAACCAGGTCTGGGCTAAAAACAAAGACAACCAGAAAAATGCATTTTCCTAACTTTGCAGGAGATCAGAAGCTCTTGTCTCATTAAAACTGAAAAGGCTTGCATATCTCAGTGTAGTATCACATCTTTCCTACCACGCACAGACTTAAAAACAGAAGACACTTATGTTTTTGCTTCAGCAGAATGTACTGGGAAAAAAAAACCAAACAACTTTGCTCTTGTACTGAACTAGTTCAGCCAAACACATCAAACTGATATGAGTCTTTTACCACACACTAATCACCTTTTATATTCAGTTTTTGATTAGCAAATTTATTTAACTCACTGCTGATGAATTTCATCCACTGACTAAAAGCAACTTCAAATAAAGCTCTTCCATTCATAATTTGACTGATATTTAAAGTTTTCTTAAAAGCCAACATTTACAGCTATTGTTAGCTAATATCCAGAATTGTGCTTCCATTTATAATAGAAAGATTATTTCCATTCACCTTTCTAGTAGGCCTTGCTGTGCCAAGAAGCGACCACTAGCAAAGACGGTCTGGACCAAACCCACTATGTTCAAGCAAAAATTACAGTTTTCTTTGTGTCCTTTCTCTTAACTGATAGCCAGACCAGGACTAGTCACGACCTTCCTACATATGACCTCCTATTCCTGCAAACAACTGCAACAACACTAAGTTAGTGAATCAGCTATACCTGTGCTTCCTGCACTGTAGGTAGCTGAGGTGGCTCTTCTAAAAATGTACGTTCCAGCAATAGTTTAGAATAGGTTTCCTGTAACCGTTTGGCTGCTGAAGGTTCAGTAGGAGGCACATTCTTCGCTTTAATAAAAGCCTCCTTCTGCTTTCTGTAGAGCTCTTGGAGCCTTTTGTTCTTCTGTTCTGTTGCCTCCTTTTGTGCTTTTTTCTCTTCATTCTGCTTCTTCTTTCTCTCTTCTTGCTGCCTGATGATGTACTGACGAACCTCATCTGTATCATAGTGACGTTTCTTAGAGATCACCTGAGGCTCCTCACTGGCAGCTATCTTGTCCGGTTTCCTTTTGGTTGGACTGTGGCTCCTGGCATTTTGAGTAGGCAAAACAGATTTCTGATTCTGCTTTTCCACATCTTTCTCTTGCTTTGTACTCATGGAATCCAACTGCAAGTCATCAAGAATTCCACGTATCTCCACAGGCAGGAAGTCCTTATTTACAGAACCATGATCTTCTTGATTACCATTTGGAAGAGCAGCTTCCAGTTTCTTCAGGTTATTCTCAGACCGTACCTTATTTCTTGACCTTTCAGAACTTCGTGAAGAGGTTTTACGAGAAATATCCAGTCTGGAATCTGAACCTGTCCTTCCAATACAGCCTGCTAAAGAATAAGACTTGTCAAATATCTCAGGTATAAATCAAATTTAGGAACCACATGTCATCACTGAAACAGCTGCAAAAGTGAGGATGAGGGAGGAGTGCAGATCTCACTGTAAATGTGCATTTGCTCCATTCAGTGTCATGGTTTGAATTCAGCAGCCTCTGCTCAGACTGAACTCACATCCTTTATACTCTTACCAGCCTCACTACCTCACAGGCACTAGAAGCACCACAACTACCATCATCCCTTAATTGCCCTGTCTGAGATTCTGGATAAATTCTGAAAAGGGCCGGTGGAGAAATCAATGAAGCGTTATGATGCACATGGATGTCATTACATAGTATCTGGAAGAACCATTATGTCTGTAAAACAGGGATGACCAATCATATTTTACATATTATATGCAGCACATTTGGAAAAATTCATGTGGCCTGTGGACCCCTTCTAGACGTTCCTCTCCCTGCTGTCTTTAAGAGGCAAAGACAGATTGCAGGTGATGCAATATTTTTGGTTGCAAATTACTTCCCATCTTTTCCGGAGCTCCTGAGCACTGGAAATGCATACTGATTGTCAAGTCACATGGGCAGGCATACTTCCCATGACACCAAGAAAAGTTCATAATACACCCAGGAAGAGAGATTAAGCATCCCAACCATGCATGTGAGCAAAAATTCCCCTCCCATGAATCCCAGGTTAAAAATAGGAGTTATTTTAGTAAGAAACAGATTACATTCTACCTCAGAAGTCTGCTTTGTTTTCCAGACATGCAGTGTTATATAATAAATTAGGAACAATGAAAAAAATCCCGTGATAGAAGTACAACTTACCGGACTTGGCAGCTCTCTCTCGTCCTGTTCTGTCACTAGATACAGCTCTTCTGTCCTGTTCTATTCTGGGAGCTGGACCCAATATCTTTTTTACTAGCTTTTGTCCCTCCCGCCAGGAGGATGTGCTTATTACATAGCTTCCACCTGCGCAATAAATAATAAATACAAGTCAAGCACTGGATAGATTTTCCAATTATATCCAAAAGAAGCATTTATGCAAACATTAATCATTTCTATATCATTTATTTCTGCACAAGTCATATGGCTGCAGTTAAACAAAACAGTCACAACAGCAATGTACCACTCAACAGCTGAGTCACACAACTACCAGTGCTTCATGCCTACACATAACACAATGTAAAAATCCAAAAAAGGGCTATACAGGTCTAAAACACACAAGCAAACATTACAGGGGGAGACGTGAAATATTTGAGGAGGTCTGAGAAGGAGCTGTTCACCTCCACTTAAACACAGAAAACAAGTAAACAAAAGACAGAAGTATCTAAAATGCTTTAATAAGAAGGACAAAAGTGAAGATGGGAGACAAAACCAATTAATCTTCATATAAAAAGAATATTAGCTAATATTCTAGAAAAAAAACACCAAAAAAACCAACAACTTTAGATATTTTTACAAATCATTAGCTGTTGAGATAGGAGTCTTCTAAGGAGGTTAAAAAATACCAAGCAGCAGTTTTTCTATGCTAGTACTAACTCAATGTCCTCTAGCTGGGATTACTGCACCATGACTGAAAATAGTTAAGATAAACCCCTTAATTCATTAATAGACTACCTTGCAGGAGACAGAAAACCCAGTCAAAATGTTAGTATTATTTTATCATTCTACATGTAATTAAAATGATAAAAGCTGGCTACAGTGGCATCTTTACCTAATACTGGTTAGATTAAATGCTGGGTTTATTCACTAACTTCCAATATTACTGATCAATTTTTTGAAATAATGACCTTAAAGAGCTTTGGAGAAAAGCATCATATAAAAAGTATTAAAAATCACATTCAGACCATCTAGCAGTATTTTATTGCTAGAAAAATACCCAAGTACCCGATTTGCAGTTGATTTCTAACCAGTCAGTTTCATTTTCTGCCCCTGCTAGCACTGCCTAAACAAACCCAGACACTGCAGCACAACAGGGCAAACAAAAAAGGACTGTGTTCTGGGCCCAACAGGACTTTGAAAACATGATACCAAAGCATCTTCAAGTGAAAGCCAGAACAGCAGACCAGTAGTGGTTTGGTAATCCCAGTCCTCAGTCCCAGCCCCCATCTTTCATTTCTTTTTGTTACTTTAAACCAGGAGGAGGAGACCTGTTCAGTCAGAACTGTGTCCCACCATTGATATACTAACAGTACCTCTTGCTTGCATTATAAATTATGTAACTATTCTATAAATCTGTCACTTGAAACACATCACTACAAGCCTTTTTGAAACAGACTTATCAGCTGAAGGGGTAACCCACTGTTCTCAATTACTTCTGTGTATGTTGAAAAAGGCAGCGTAAAGTCTCATCTTACATTTCAAGTCAGCTGTTTGAACTAAAACACGCTAACAGAACAGAATATGAGATGTGACTATTTATAGCCTTGGCTATGTTAAGCAGTTTCTTATTGCCATTACTGGAGGAAGACAAACATCACGGATATGCCACTTAGATCTGTTTCTTATCTTCTAGGGATTTCAAGCCATCATTCTCCTCACATTTAATCCATTACAGAGAATAACTGCTGCCAAGCGCTCCCTGTGCTCCTCCCTCACTTGGAACTCCCACACAAACTTAAGTTAGTTTAGTAGAGTTCCTTACAGGAAGGAGCAAATCCATGCTTATCACTTACTTTTAAGTATTAGTATTCATTATCACAACAAAATATTTACATGCAGCTTCATGACTTACAGCATGCAGAAGTGCATATTTACTCTCAAAACCCCTTGGCAGCAATTTTTTAAAAGCAGCTTTTTTTTTTCCTTAATAGGCCTTCTTCAAAACATTTACTGACTATGGGTCACTTTATGTAAAGAGAAATACAAAACCTTAAAAGGTGCTGATTAACATTGCATATATTTAAAAGAAAAACTACTTTGCACTGTGACTACAGTAATAAATGCTACTTTGTATGAAAATTAAAACCAAACATGAAGCAGATATGGAATTCTTCCCAATTTTTTTGCTGTTCACAGTATCAAAACATAATGTGACTGGAAAACTAAGAGGCACTAAGAGAATTCCGCTGCAGCTAATTTAATTTCCTACTATAAGGCTCTACGCTTCAGTAACCTGCTGACCTGACCTCCTCTAAATACTTTAATTTTATTTAATATACAGTGGAAATGTCATACAACAGTGAAAATTTTTAAAAACCCAAAAACAGTAAACAAAAACAAAAACAGTTTCTTTTTCTTTCAGTAAAAGAAAGAAACTTTCCTTTATAAATAACAAGATTTGTAAGACTTGCCAGGGAGTATGCTTTTATATACTTTCACTAACTGCAAAAAAAAGGAACGTGTCAAGCCAGAACTGAAGGTGTATGACAGCAACAACTTGACATAAGGCCTAGAAGAACAACAGCCAGAGAAGAGCTAGAAGGACAACCTGTTCTCTGCTTCCCCATTGAGAAACCAGACAAGAGAAGAGCTTGCACTGCAGCCCCTCCTTGAAGAGGAGGGCATCTCGGCAAATCCCACTGGTATTGGTTTTAATATCATCTCCATTCCTCCTCTCAGCATTATCCACAGAGCTGTAGGTCAGGCAGTGATCCTCCTCAACACAAGGAAAAACAGAAGCAGGATCCACAACAGGACTACTCCTACTTTTTGTCTTGTGTTGGCCCCACAAAGAAACACACACTCTTCAGCAGTTTCCATAAGGCACACAGAGCAAGTGGAAAGGCAGAAATTAAAATAAACCCCAAAAAGCACATACAGCCAACCAACCAACAACAAAACCATACATATCCCCAGTGCAGTGTACAGTTTACAAACACACTACAACAGCACTGTTGCATATCTGAGACTTTGAAAGCAATATGCTTTAATTTTTCTTTATTTCTTGAGACAAAACTCATCTCTGAAGGACATATGACAGTCCTCCCTCTATAGTAGAGCTAGTCACCTTGTTTGGACTCTGAACTTGACAACCGTGTCAGTTTCTGCACTTTCCGCACTGGTCTGGTTGCTTTTTTCTCTTTGTTTCTCTCACTAGGTTTTTCTTTCACTGTTGAATCCCCTAAAAACAAACAGTAGCTGTTAAGTGATATTCCACAGGAAAAGAACACAGAATAAAAAGCTTGCTTCAACATTACTGTGAAAAAGCAGAACTCACAGAAACACATCAAAATTCACTGACTCTCTCAGATTAAATACACAGATCAATTACTTCCAGTCCAGCATTTTAAAATTCTCATAGCATTAAATTTTTGACTCATGTGGTGTTTATCTATGCTGTGGAACACTGTGAAGCTACCGCAACACTGCAGCACACCTTTACAAAATTCATTTCCAATTTTAAAAGAAATGTTGACAGTTTGCCAGGAACAACTGTTGGTTCTATCTATCTGTAGTATCTACTATAGATACTATATTTCTTACAGTATTCATGTTCCACAAGAACATGTATTCCCTTCACTCCCGAAACACACAGGCTGCTGCTTCCACATTAACGCCTGAGAGCACATTCATTCATTGCCTCCACGCCAGAGCATGAAAGACACGATACCCATGCGCTCTATTTCCCACCAAACTTATTGCAGAATTCACCCAGCGATGCAGAATTATTCTGAATCACCTAAGCCCTCATTTACACGACAATTAGGTTTTAGGCTTTAGAGATGCCAGGAACACTTACCAAAGATAGTGCCATATTTTACTATGTTTTCACATTAGGAAAAAGAACAAAAAGGAAAGCTGGAATGTGACTCAATCACCACAGCTGCATCTACTCTCTGATGGATGCCCATAAAAATATCAGAGACAGAATAACAGGTTGTATTAAAGGATGTGGGAATGGAAAATTAAGTGTCTTTCTCCCTCTCATTATCTTTCCCTTAAAAATTTTGCAGTTCCCTTTGAGGCCGACAAGCACATGGAAGACTGAATCAATGCATCAAGTACCAGAAGCCTCAGTGACTGCATCTGCAGAAATCTATATTGCCTCCTCATCTCTTTTCAGTGACAAACAGCTCCCAATACCACAAAACTGCAGGCTGCTTCCCACTCAATCTATTCATATGACAGCAATTTTGTTCTAGTACAGCAAATCCTGAACATATTTAAGCAAGAATTACTGGAAGCTTAAGATCCATACAATATTCTTTAGTCTAACTACTAAACCAAGATATAGACATACCTCATGGTCTATGCTCCATGTAAAATCCATATCATAGTAAAGAACAATGCTCCTGTAGATACTAGAGATTTTATAGTTTATTTTTAGCACTAGAGACCATGGAATGGTTTTGATAAATCTGACTGCATGCACACAAATCTCCACATGCTGTAACTCTAACACAGAATTAACAAATGGATAGATAATCCGACAACCTAAAAATACTTTTACAGTATGTATTATGTGCAGCACCAGCATTTGATTACTTGGAATCTGCTATTCAATATAATCTTAAGATAATTTCAGGTCAGAAAGAAGACACGCTCTACAACAGCTGTTCTATGCAGGGCATCAGGACAGGCATATGGCTGGATATGCACACAGCCAGCTCCTTCCTTTTGTAGACAGAAGTCCACTGAACACATGATCTAAATGCCTTTTCAATTGGACCTCTTCAGTGAAACTTTTCCAAAATTTGGATTTCTAAAAAGATCTCATTAATCACTTACATTATGCTTATCAAAATTAAAAATAATAATAATTAAAAAATTGAAAAAAGCTAGCATAGGTGAAAAGTCTTTGGAAATTTAGCATTATTTTCATGGACTGATGCTGAATAGAGTATTTGAAAAATGCTTTTACTGAAAAGAAGTGGCTCTTTTCTCTGAATTTTTTTTGAGTGATTCCAGAAAACATTCCTCAGTACCCTGTTAAGCTGTACAACCAAAATAAACCGGAAGTCTAATAGTTCCTATACCAGCCACTGTAATAGCAATAAAGACACCTACAGGTTTACAATCTCATTATGTTTTCCTGCAGTCCTAAATGTTTTGATCAGTGAGAAAAGTTATTTTAAATATGCAAAGTCTTATGCTGCACAACTAGAGCTTCTCAGGGGATTTTATTCTCCATTCCCTTCCTTTTTATTCATCCTATCTCTTCCCTCTCCCCCAACTCAGTCAGTCAAAAGTAATTCAGCCTTACAGTGCTCCACTGTAACCAGCCTAGCAAATCAAAAAGCACACTTGGGCATTCTACTCTACATCACTCAGAGAAAAGAGCTAGCAATGGTACTACAGTTTTCCAGAGTGAAAAATTAATAAAGACTGGGTCTTGAAGCGGTATGTCTGAAGACATAAAGCACGCATTATTGTTTTTGGTCTTTTGGCAGCACCACTGTCAAGGAAATATACAGAATTTTTTAATCATCTTTGCTCACAGTTTTTAGCATCAGAAAACAGTGTCGCTATATGAGTTCATCACCTAAAAAAGAATACTCTTTTCCTGTGTTGCTATTTTGCAACACCAATATTTAATGTTTTTCAAAAGCCTGTTAAGCAAAGAGGAACGAGTAACACTTTTCTGAGTATTAGCATTCAACGTTCCCTTCTATACCTTCACATGGAATAAACCCCAAAGGTAATGTTCTGTTAATTTACTACTGCAAAGTTACCCAGTCTCCCTTCCCGTATCATATCCAAGCCTTGTAATATTGAAGGTAAGAGCTACAGAAGAAATAAAATCTACGTTATTTAAAAGCTTTCTTAAATCTTCTTCTCGTCTACCTGTATGAGGGGNGTAAGACCTCTAAAAAAAAAAAATCCGTATGTACAAATCCCTGGGACTTCAAGACTTGAATAATTCTGACATAAAGCAATAAAGTTCTACAAGTTCAGAGATAATTAAACCAATGTAGTTCTATATAATCTCACCATCACACAGAGCTGAAGGCATATGCCTTTACTGCAGGTTACCTACTTCATTTTACATAAGTGTTGCCAGAGACTTTCCACAGTAGATACCCCCCATCTCACTTTTAGCTACCTATATATTCCAAGTAAGTCACTAACAATTCCTACAGAAGCTTCAGGACCTACAATTTGTTCTAATGAAGACCTTTTTTTTTTTTTTTTCCTAATGTTTCAAAGAAGTCATAGTTCGATTCTTTTCAGTACTGGTTTTCTATGAAAAGTATTTTAATGAGAGAATGGGTAGAAGGACTTTTAAAATTATTGTTCAGCAAGTTACTCCTCCTGTGGAGAAAAGTGCAATATATTTAACACTCATTGCTTCGATGTTTTCTTTGCATGACTTTGTAGACTTTTACAAAATATATATCTCTGCCTCTTCAAGAAGGTTGCATGGTTTAATCAATTCAGTTTGTCTCACCTGTTAACTGGAGCGCTATATCTCTATACAGCTCCCGACTAATGTGAAATTCTTGCTCACGCCAGATCTTTCCATCTGAAGTGCGAATCTTTGTTTCGGTGGGATTGAAACCTGAAAATAAACAATCTAAGAGTTTGAAGTATGTGCACAAAATGTAAATCAAGCTTTTTCAGGGTGGGAGAGGTGGGAAACTGCCAAGTAAGAAATGAATTACTTGAATTTCTGATACTAAATTAGAAGAAAGCAATATAGCAGTCTGCAACTTGCTGTCAGTCGAAAAAGAGCAGACTGGGTGAATAAAAGGCTATTAATAATCTAAAAGGCTTTTTCAGTCAATACAATATTACTAAACTCTGGGACCATAAAGAAAAAAAACATATTGAAATAAACCCAAACACTAATACAGAGAGATGCTTTTTTTATAGTAATTTGTAAGAAGAGACAGGAAGAATTTCAGAATAATCCACACTTCTGTAAACTGGCAAGAACTTCTTTTCTTTCTTGCCCATACCTATTATCAAACCATGTTATCCACTTCCATATTGCCCAAGCACAGCTATGAGTCGTGTTCATGGTTTAAAATGTTGCTCAATGAATCAAACTCCACTCCTTCACCATGAATAACCAATGGAGAGGCATTCTGCACCTCCATACCTCTATATGATGGAGCAGCAGGCGCAGCTGTCACTTTCCTGACTTTGGGAGTCACTGCGTTCTCCACATGTGTGATCACAACGGGTTGCTCAGCATATCCCAAGTGCTGCCCTCTGCCCCCTAGCTCTTCAGAACGTTCCCATTGCTTTCGAATCCGTTCCTTCAGCCTCTCCAACTTAGCATCATGCTGCCGCCGTTTCAAGATTTCCAGCCTGTGAGCACTAGAAGTACTCATGGCAGAAGGGGAAGATGCTTTCAATTCACTGTCCAGGGATGTGTTACTCTGAGCAGTTCTAGTACTACTCAAATCTCTGGAGCCACTAGCTTTTTCCTCTTCCAATCTTGGAGGTATTCCCATCTTAAGAAATGCCTCGTTATTCTGCACGGCATCAATTGCTGGTCGGTCATTCAAATACCTAACAACAGTCTCATCTGCAGCAGAAGAACACGGGCTTTCAAAATCTCTGTGTAGATCCCGTTCATCTTGGTCATGTATCATACGACTTGTTCTTTCAGTCTTCCCTTCTGCTTTGCTGAAGTCTAAACCAGAGAGCAGTTGCTTGGCCTCAAGTTGACTAGAATTGGGATAAGATGGAGAACTATATGTATCCCTGATGTCACAGAAGGAAAAAAAAACAAAAAAAGTCACCATCAGAAACATAACTGTAGGACCTTCCCATCCAGCAATCAGCATGTTCATTGAATAAAAGAATTAATTTCTATACCTTGTCTCCACTTTAAAGGCAAGTTCTTTTAAAATTTGATCAGCGCACATTTGATAGTGCAAGTCTGATGAAACTGAAAAGCTTCTGTTCCAAATCTAAATTTCTGCACTCTCTGTCTGAACAGGAGTATATATAAACTTGAAGAGCTGAAATAAGGGCATGCAGGAAATCAGCAGGCAGTAATATAGCCCTTCAATTTAAAAGAGCTTTAAATAAAACTTTAAATATGCATAAATTATGCTTTAAATAAAACTTTAAATATGCATAAATTATGCTTTAAATAAAACTTTAAATATGCATAACTAACATATCTTCTCTAAAACAAAACAAAGCACACATGCACAGCTCCTCGACAGCACATTCATTAGTTGAAAAAAATAAATAAATTGTAACAAAAATCCCTGTCCTGTATTTCAGCATTGACAAGGCAATCTCCAACAAGAACTTCAGAGTGAACTGACTGTATTGTAATGAATGTAAAACTTACTGAGAGCTTAGAAATTCAACAAACTAAGGACCTCTTAACATTTTCTTAGCAAAAAAAAACCCACCCAGATTCTATATTTGAAGAGACACATTGTACCTACATTGTTAGGACAAAAATATATTTAATATTTTTACCAATGAGGGGCTGAAGATGTGAAAATCCATCACCTAATCTACCTGCCTTGCTTCTTCAGCGAGTATGCTTAAAGAACTCGTTTAAGACAGGTCGTAACATTGTACTTAGGAAACCATCTACCTCTCTCTAATAGCACACTCCTCTTACATAGTGTAGTAATCATTACCAGTACACATAAAAGTTGAGTGGTTTAACTGCATGGAATTTTACTGAAAGCGTATTTAAATATACACACAGAAAGATGGTTCTACCCATTATTCTGGTTTTGCTTTCCTACGCACACTTTAAGTATTGACTACAGGCTGTTCTTAGTGAAGGAGTAATGTGTTAATGTAGCAGCTCTGATGTTAATCCCCAAATTAATCCCCTCAATGCCAGTGTTCTTGCTATAAGCAAGCCATTCTTTCAGTTGAATATAATGAAGTCTGTTATATTTTCTTCATGTTGTTAAAACAAATAACTGATGTAAGCAAGTTATTTCAGATAGGGTAGACAACAGAGCCATTCAATTAACAAAACCAACCCAAGATCATACAACTGATACAAATCAGCCCCTGTGCAACCAGGAGGGAGAAGAACCTTGCAACTGACACAAGAAGTGGAAAAGATGACCAAAACTTAGATGTCAGGATAACAATTATTAATGGAGATGAAGTGGTACTAAAAAAGAAAGACCACTGTCCCACTCTAATCAGTTAACAGCAGCTTGATTTTACTGGGAGAACATGTGGAACAAAAATACAAAGCATGTGTTAGAATCACATTTTAAAAAAACCTATTGCTAATCTATTAATCAGGGATGCCTGGGCAAAGAACACATACTGCTTATAAAACACAAGGAACTGAAGAAGTTATAGTAAAGCCTTCTAGGCTCTGATATTACAGAAAGTTACGACCAGTTTATTTCTGCTGCAGGTTCATAGAAATTAATTTTCATTAATTCCTCACATCTCACCACGTTCTATGGCCTGTAATGCTTTTCTGCCACTTTTTCTCTTTGATATCATTGCTTTTATTTGGATTTCTCACACACACATAAACCGAATGTATCTTTAGTACTAGATATTCTTGCTCTACACTGTCTTATGATAATACATTGGGGAGCATTTGCTGAAGAACTAATAAAATAAAGTCAGGAAAGGATGAGGAAATACCTTTTGGGTCCTTGTTATTGAAACTAAATACCTATCAAATCTATCAGGCCATGAAGGCCACAGCCACATCAACTTGACGACTTTTTCAACACGTTTGACTTCAAACTCATACTCAATGAACAAAAAATAAATTTGTAACATTTTTTAAAAAGGAAAGCATTTTTGTCCAACATCATTGCTCATGGAGGTGGGTGAGAGGAAGAAGCAAAAATACTTTTGAGGAGTTGTCAAAAACATCACTGTTGGCTTAATTCTGATGTTAATGTGTTTGGTTTTTTTTAATTGTCAACTGTCCCAGCACTAACCTGTATGAAGCCAATGGCTCACGAAATTCCACACGATTGCTTTTTTTCACATTGCTTTCAAGGGTAGTCGCTCGAAGAGGACTGCGTGAGGACTTGTCCTTGCTTGATTTATTTTGACTGGAGGACCGGGAAGCTGCAGCAGAAACCAAAGAATCCTCTATGTACCTACCTCTCCAGAAAGAGAAAGCTCTCGGGGCCAGAACAAAGTTTTTCTTGGGTTTGAGCAGCACTCCAAAATAGCATTGAAACTGCTCCTCTCTTTTTCAACAAGCTCTTTTCAACTACTATGAGCAACATGGTAGGTGCTTGAAACAATGACCACGTTTAAAGAGAGACAGTAATGCTTAAACATTAATGATAAGTAATTAAATCTGTGAAAGTTGACTGTGTTGCCACTAGAGGTCGATCTGCCTGTTCTTCCCCAGCAGTGCACTACCAGAATGTCTAAATCATTATGTTTTTAAAACAAGGGCTTATTTCTTACAAGCAAATGCACTCCTTAAATGAAATAAAGGAAGCATCAGATTTAGCATTCTATCAGAGTGTAACAGTTGGCAAACATTAACAAATACAAATAGCTAGTCCAGTGTAAACATAGGCATATACAATCGTTATCCAAAACCCTGACAAAAACATGGTGTCAGAATGGGATAAGTACTGCTCACTTAAAGTGTGAGGCAAGTCCATTCAATCCATCTGACCAAGTGACTATGATAGAACACTTTCTTTCCTAAGCCTAGGGAAAGAAAGTTTCCTAGTTTATCCTGGGCTATTAAAAGTTTCACAATAAAGATCAGCAGCTGGAGACAACTTAGAGAACAACTTGAAAGAGAAATCAAATTTTCACAGAATGCAGTGTCTTTACTCTGCCTTACATACAATCTCCTCAATAATACATACCTTTTCTGCTTATTTTCCTACTAGAGCTAGCAGAGGGCTTCTTGGCATCCATGACAGAATCAAATACAACCGTGCTGGTGGGAGCTATTTCCAATTTGTTCTCTATATGACATAGCTAGAATTTGAAGGTAACACAAATTAGAATATTGTTTTCAAATTTTAAACTACATTTTTCCCCCCGATGTGACAAATTCTTCCTCATTTTCATAAAGAATAAAACTGCAGGCAAAAGCAACTTCACAAGGCTGATGCTACAAAACTATATAGACTTATGTTCAGCAACTACATCAGATTGAGGTTTTGTTTAAAAAGATTATCTAAATTAGGTTTTATTGTATAGTTTTATTTCCATGAGTAAACTGTTGTGAAAAAAATAATAGCATGCCATTCAGAGTCTTAACGCTTGACCTGAATGAAATATTAATTCCACTTGGAATAAATTCTATAATACTCTCTTCAAAATGGAGCATGATACAAGATTGCACATGTAAAACCCCACATTGATGCTCAGCTATTATAGCAGAGGGACAAAGTTATGGGAGAGAGATTAATTCCCCGAGAAAACAAGCTGTTTGACTTCACTGAAGCATGGTTTTAGAAACTTGTGTGATATCTAAGCACTTAGGTTGCCACAGAAAGGCAGCAATGGCAATGCTCAAAGATGGAAAATGAAATATGCTGGCGTTGTCCCAGTTTCTGATTGCTTTGGATAAGCAGGGGAAACATTTTTTTAAGTTTTCAGAAAAATGGGAAGTCACTACTTTCTTAAATAGAAAGGTAATATCACCCTCAA
The DNA here is from genome assembly GCA_013398155.1 of Pedionomus torquatus. Classification (NCBI taxonomy): domain Eukaryota; kingdom Metazoa; phylum Chordata; class Aves; order Charadriiformes; family Pedionomidae; genus Pedionomus; species Pedionomus torquatus. Next base: position 28,339 of record VZRU01014711.1, on the reverse strand, counting down.
GACTTAGCAGGTATTACTATACTCAAGACTAAGCTTGCTCTGGCAAAAATTTCTTGGTCACTAAAAGAAATGACAGATGCTCTCTTTAACCTCTCTTCCTTCAGAGAAGAGAGAGAATAAGACAGACACTTATGAGTTGAAAAGAAATAAAACCACTTTAATAAAATATTAATAAAAATATTAATAATATGATAACATTTATAAGAAAACAATGACATACGTGTAATACATACAGCCCATATCAAGCTCCCAGGATGATACTGTTACTGGCAGGCACTGGGAAAGTCCCCGGTGGGACTCAGTGATGAACTGTGGAAAACTTTTTGCAAGATCCAGTGTTCAACATGCATGTACTCCTTCTGCTTGCCTTATTTTGAATTTGTTTAACATACAATCACTGACTAAAATACTACTTTGGTTAAAGCTTTTGTAGCCTGATTAGTATGAAAAAAAAAAAAAAAAAACCAAAAAAAAGAAAAAAAAAAAAATCAGTACTTACAGCAGCCTTAGTCTGCGAGAAAGCTGCAGTTAGATCTTACAGAGCAGAACAAAAAAAAAATTTCTCATTAGTACATGGAAAACATTGAAATAAAACATAGCTTCAAAACAACTTTCATGGGCTCACTAATCAAGCTCTTTTAATGACTCAGTTTCAGGCTGTAAATCTCCTCTATGAGAGCCTGTACTGTAATTTCCCTCTCCCCTCCCACCCCCCTCCTAAATTAAAGAGTAATCATGACAATAAAAAGCTAACAGGCTTTCTCCAGTTTCGGGAGACAAAAGTTCTGCAAGTCATCTTAGTGGTGATGTACTGCTGCTATTTGAACATCTTTATCACTTTGGAACCAAGCAAGAGTCAGGAGCCACTGACACTCAGGCTCTTCTTCACTTTATTCAAGAATATACAGTTCCAAATTTCTGTTCCTGCACTGCTCCTCCTCTACAGCACTCATTTGTCTCTGTGCCATCTTGGCAACCATATCACAGGCTGGCAATTCCTGATGCAGATCAGCAAATACTCTACAGATCAGAGTATGAAACTGCTATCTCTGCAAAAAGAAAGCCATGTAACACATGGTCTTAGCTTCCAAATTGAGGCAGGAGAATGCTTTCTATAAAAACTCCCCCAAAGTTTCAAATAACTCAGAATAAAAGATCTTCCAAAACAAGACAATAAAACAGAGAAAATTCATACCTCTGGTAGAATCCTTGCTTTGGTTATGCCTTGGATTTTGTAGAGGCACCTCATTTGACTTGTTGCTCCACATTGTCTCGATTTATCTACCAAAAGAAAGAAAAAGTCATTCATTTAAGAACTAAAGAGGTATAAAGTTGGCAGACAGGTATGTTATGTTAAAGACAACATAACCTTGATCACTATGACATTCATCTCATATGATGATTTCAAATGCACATCACAAGCATGATCAGAAAACCTGCACCAAATCACAAATGTGTTTACAGATTGCAGTTTTTCAGAAACCATGTAATTTTGTAGATAGAGGGGGTTGCTTTTGTTCCAATATGTTACAAAGACTGAACTTGATAAGATAACAAGGAAACCCAGAGGTCACATGATTTAGATCACAGTAATAAGTATTACAGCAAGTCTGAAGATGACCACACTGAAATATTGCACGTGAAGGGGCAAAAGAGGCAGGACTACATGGCTTGAATCTATAAACATTTGGCAAAATACCCAATGCAGCCAATGACAGATGAATGTGTCACCTATCTCTGTTAAAGAAAAAGGCAGAACAAAAGACACTACAGCCAGGTAAAAAGATCAGTCTGGAGCTGCCATTGTTTTCCTGTGAACTTCAAGGCAAGACTCACAGTGAATCTAAAAAACTGAGCTAAAAGTAACAAACCAGGCAGCCACTATCACCAAAGGAGTTTTCAATAAAGGAGTGAGTGAAAAAAGGCTACTCAATCAGGAAAAGTAATTTTTAAAAGAAACAGTGGGTAATTTATGCAAAAAGATATTTCTTACTACATTCATTGCAAAAATTGGACTGTCACTGGTATAGTTGTAATTGACTTTAAAGAAGTGCTATATATGGAAAAAAAATTCAGTTTAAGATATCTGAGAGGAGCTCATACAGCCAACAAGAACACCAACTAGTCAGTACTGCCACTACCCTCTCACCAAGGACCTCCTATCTGATGTCAGAGCGAGTCATGTACTTTAAGAAGGCAGAATGTACTTTTAAAAAAGCAAAACACATTTTAGAAGGTAGAATCTCTCACTAGCTAAGAATATAGTGCTGTAAAAGGTCACAAGGCCCTGTGAAACCAGGCACTTGGTATAAACAATAAATGCCTTGCTAATGAATATACCCTTGACGAAGAACAGAAAGTTGATAATAAGGAACATCCCACAACAGGAGGCCCTGAAGCTGGATAAGGCAGTAAATTTGCAGTAACTGAGGAACAGACAAAGGTGGCAATGGGAGATTGTGACCACCAACTCAATTGACACTGAATTGGACTGCCCGCCCATGGTGATGCAGCATGCACACTTCAATTAAAGGACATTGTAACGTTAATTTAAAGTGAGAGACTACTAACCAATAGAAATTGTTAAGATATGGTACTAACCAATAATTATAATTAAGGGTGTGCGTTTCTGTTGTTTGAACCATATAAACAACCTGAAGAGTTTTTAGGTTGAAGCACCAGCTTTCTGAATTACCATCTAGCACCCAGCTCTGCAGAAGTGTGATAAATAGAAAATACCTCAACTCCGCATGCATTGGCATCTGCAAACAGGGTACATGACCCTGCTTTGGGACATGAGGACATTTCTGTTGCAGAAAGCAAAAATTAGGTCATCACAGAATTAACACAGGAAGTTCTGGACCTCTGAGAGAGTCATAAAGGCACATTTTCCTCTCTCTTCTCTCATGTGCTCCCAGATACAGTTTTTCTTATTTTCTTCATTTTTGGGATATTTGTTTTGCTTTCACTTCCCTACATACTGCGGCACGTAAGAGGGCATTTCTGATAAAAGTTGACCAAACACCCCACAAACTACAACAAATCATTGCCTGTACATTTTGTGACAAGGATTTTTATCATATACGGTTTTCAGGATACAACAGTGAAATCTGGTCCCCACATTCAGTCATATAACTTGTATTTACAGCAGTACATTATTCAACAAAACTGCTCTTATGCCCCAAGAAAGACTATCAATAATAAGGAACATGTGTCTTCAAAAGACCTTTAGCTCTCACACTCTTTAAAAGTCCAAATAAATATTCAAAAGACATTGGAAAAGGTACAAGACCTTATATATGTAGGTACGGAAAAACACACATACACACACTTTAGTGCGTTCCACAATCACATAGAAATTAGAGAAAGAAGGGGGGGATCTTGTTTTTTAAGTACCTAGTTTTGGGCAGTGAGCCAAGTGAAGTTAGAAAATTCTGTTTCTAGGACAGGTGCTGTAGAACTCATTCATGCAGAACCACAGCTTTTTGCCTCACATCACTTATGCTGTAATCATAACACTGCCCTGCCCTGGAAACCATCTAATTGATCTTCTGCATCACTGAAGCAATGAGCTCCTGTGCTAGAAAAGTGGAAAACAAGTATTAATAAAAATGGGGGAATTTTCCATAAGGAACCAATTTTGAGAGCTGCTGGAAATGTCGTAACATACTGTTATCAGGTTTCTTGCCTCAAAATAAACAAAATATACACAATATGCAAATTTAGCATAAGATACCTTCTAGACAAGCAGTCATTTCTTATGTAATTAAGTATCCCTCTTCAGGTAACTGCTTGGGATTTATTCTTATCCTTAGAATTAGCACTACAGATAGAAGAAGTCAGTGAGGGACTACAATTGTTCTCATTATACGCACACAAATCTACATAGTTTATGAGGCCATTCAAACTCTCCTCCTTTCTGTGTAAGTTGGGAAGGAATCACAAAGCATCCTGCTGTATATCTCCTACCAAACACCTGCAGTGTCCACTCCAGGTGCACAGTATTACTTTTACTGGCTTCAGTGCAGGCAGCTGAGATCCACCAGCAGTTTTGCTTAACTTGGGTTGCCGCTGTTAGAAAAAAAGCCACATTAAGAACTCAGCGTTCTGGAGCTGTCTACAGTTTCAGGAGGGCAACACACCACAGTACTTCTCAGAATTCAGAATCTTCGTAGCTGTAAGGATCTGGATTTTAGATGTCCCTCTCCCCCTCCTTTGAAAGGATGGGAGAAACGTATCAGCTTTATAAAACCTAACAAAATTTATGTTGATTCCCACCAAGCTTTGAATTCTTACAGATCACTAAAATAACTTCTTTGGAATTGATATAGCTTACACGAATAGGCAGCACCCTCCAAAAAGCATGCATTTGTATAATTCAACACCCTATCTCTGCAAGACATTAACCCAGACAGAAAGGACACTTCAATGCTATCATAATCCAGGGGGTGGGGGAGAAAAAAGAAATAAATCAGGACACAGTTGACATGTCTATTTATAGGACTTGCATGCATGGTAGTGGACCAGTTAAACAATAAAATTCACTGCAATTAATACTGGTCAGAGAACAATACCAAACTAAAAACTAACTCAATGGAAGTTCAAATTATTTTTCAAATTCATTTTACATCAATATAAAAGTTTACTCAATGCCTCATGAACAACTTTAAGAAGAAACACATTGCAAAAATTATATTCTGAAATGGCTGCTTCAAAAAGCAGGGTTGTTTTTTTGGGGGTTTTGTTGTTGTTGGGTTTTTTTTTTGCTAAACTAAATGATGACTCGCCACTATATAGTATAGAGCTTAAACAAAGAGACTGAGCCCAACAGATGGGATAGCACTGACGGCTGGATAAGGCTATGAGGATCCTGAAACAAGGTAGAAGGCTGCAGAATCAGCAGAATTGATCTCCTGGTTATTTGATTGCTCACCGATAGGCACAGACATCCTACGTATGTTCATTAAGGCTGCTTGCCAAGCCTCATCTTGGGTGAATGTTAAGATACAAACACCATTGTACTCTGAGATTTCAATCCCATGTCAAGTACCCATCTTATCCTTTACTCATCTGTCTAAGGCAAAAGAACCAAAAAGCACACATGAGGAGGCAGAGCAGAACTGTTGCAGATAAAGACCTAAAAGGAAGTGAGCAAGGAACAGAAATACTCCAGACTCCTGGAAGAAACTGGGGGCAGGGATGGACATGGAACACAAACGTCACTCTCGTCCACACACACTGTTCCTACACGAAGATACTGAAGAGAACTGACGGATCAGAAAGTGCTTGAAAACACAGCAGAAATGAGGAAATAGAAACAAAGAGAAAACTACTACTGAATAAAAATAAATAAAAATGAGAAATCAGCTCCACATTTACTACCAAGCATACCAAGAATGGCATTGAAAAGTACAACAGATAATAAAATAACAAGTCAACATGAGGACAGCGTTTCAAAGAAATGGGAGATGTGAAAGTAGAATCTGCTTAGTAAAGGTAGAACAAAAACGTAAAGAGATTAAAAACAAGGTTGGGAAAAAGAGAAAGAAAAGTGGTCAAAGAAGCAGGATATAAAAGGGAAAGAATAAAAACAGGAAAGGGAGAGAAATAGAATGACATTAGAAAAACTGGCACAGAGAGTGGCAAAATGGAAGAAAATGAACTGTTATACTGGTCCAATTATAAAGATTTTCCAAGCAACCTCAGTATGATTTTTTTCTTAGCACAGCCTCAAAGATAAGGAAAGAGGAAACTCAGAAGTCATGGCACTGAAACAAGGAAACAGGAGAGGAACCTGAATCATACAGATTCAGAGAAGGCAGAGAATGTGAGCAAGGGATCTCCCACTGTTATTTTCACTAATATTTAGTGGTTATGCAAAAAAAAAAAAAAAAAAAAAAGAAAAAAAAAAAATAAAAAAAAAAAAAATAAAAAAAACACAGCCACAGCAGTATGCACAGGGAACAGTATTCCTCAAGACTTTGTTTCATATAATAACACAAGGGATACCAAATTAAAGCAATACCACCAAAGATGAAGTTTTGCTAAGAGTAATTATATTGACTTCTATGAGATATTTTAAAATGTGTAATCCCCAAAGTGGCAGGTTTAATTACAAACTGGATATACCATGTGTGAGGCCAGCACGTCACACAGTTTAAGCTACAGTAGGACAGCAGTGCCAACAAAAGCAGCCACCTTTTCCTTCCTTTATGCGTTGGTCTCTCTTGCCTTATTCAGGCAGAAAGTCAATGGAATTATGTGGCCAAGCAAAGTGGACTGGGAATGTGGTAAATCTGAAAGTAGCTGCTGTCACATATCATAATCTACAGTCATGAGCTGCTATTGCCTTTACCTTAAGGACAGTGAGTGGGACTGGAAAAAGGTCAAACACTCCCATCACCTTCTTCTTAGCTGCGGAGCTACCACTGGAACTCAAGGGTACTGTGGGAATCTATATTATATGCCCTGCTGCATTATGTCCCACTGCACAGACAACTTGTTCATGGGGGAAATGGGCACAGAGACAAATAAAAGGTTTTTGGGGTGCTTTTTCCTGTTTAAAGAAATATTTTAAGTTTCCATGTACAAATAATTCAAAGTTGATTTCTGAATCCTAAAGACCCTCTGGAATTCCGGTGTGTGCAGATACACCTCTGTGTTACCGGCAATAACAGACATACACAAGAGGACAGACACAGTCAGACCTAGTCAAGCAAACTGTTTTTCTGAGCCACTCCACTGAAAGTGATGGAATTTCTATTTAAAGACACCAGAAACACTTTCTATGTCTCCTTAAATACCACAGAACACAATTTATGATAATATGCTTGAGTCTGAAATACAAATACCTTTACCCACTCATTTTTATGGAACTCAAGCTCTTACCATATTGCATTATCCTTTTTAAATGAGAGCTAAAATTAATACATTGTTCTAAGACTTTTTTTTGGTTATGCTTATAGGCTTTTAAAATGCTTTTTGATACAAGAGTAGCATAGTTCTTGTTTTGCTTCAATGTATTTTGAGAAAACTTTGTCTCTGAAAGCAATTAAATGCAGGTGCTTTACTGACCTTCCTTGTGACTAAGGACATGTTCCAGCGCAACAAACAAATGTATGACGTATTTGTCAAAAAAGTGCCACTCCTCTAGAATCTACAGCCGACTCCTCAGAATCAGACTCTCCTCTCTGCAACTTCTCTCAATGTTCATTTATATAATAAGCCTTCAAATGAAATATATTTCAGGGAAAAGGTTCTGAAAGGAAAATAATATCCAAAATCCAAGTACAACTCCAACTGCACAAAGCCTCATGGACACAAAATTCATCTTCTCTACTGTATTATCTCTGCTTCGATTCTCCAAAATTATTTCTACTACAAACTTGGGCATTTTTCTTCTCATGGTGGTGAGCCACAAAGTCAATCAGTTTACACTATTCCGAGTGCCTTCACAGGTAGTTTTGCTGGTATTTAATCTGACTGGCTGCTAATACTATTTGATTTACAATGTTCAAGGGGCTTGTGAACATCAGCTCCTCTGACTGAGTAAAATTTTAGATAATAATACGAATTTTGTCTTGTAATGCAAACAGTAAATATACCAGAAGAACTCACATTCCAAGCGTTATAACTTTGAAAAATAGTAATTAAAACCAAAAAAAGCTTTCCAAAGTAAAAGAAATATGCCAATAAAATTTTACCTGTCTTAAGCTAGAAAAACATAAAAATCATCATGGAGATATTAAGGTAGTACAAAAAGCATTAGCAATCAAGATATATCACACACTTGCAGATAGAAAAGCAGTAAAGGATTTCAAAGCACCTCTAACTGTTAACCTGGAAGATAAATGACATCAAGCCGTATATACATGAAATTTCAAAAAATGTAACAGAAAAGTATGAATATGTTTCATGAGCTTTATGATTAAATCACTAGCATCAGTCAGCTACTAAATTTGCATTCCAACTATAGTAAAGATTTTCCTATAAATGAAACATTACTGAATTTGTTTCTGTCCAGTCATATGATGAGGGTGGACATTTAAAAAGCCCTTCTGCTATGAGAAAATATGGCAACTTGCAGAAGTGTTTCTGCTTTATCACAAGCGATGTAAAAAAAACACAAAAGCACCTGACACTAAAAAAATAGGCTAGTAATTTTACTGAAAGTAAAAAGCACTGAATGTCTTTCTCTGCTGCATCACATGCCAGGAGGTACTCTGAGAAATCTACTGAAATTAATGTTGTGACAGCTAGTGTAACTTGATTCATTGTTTGTGAAGAAATCAGAGTACAGAGGCACAGAGAATGCATCCCTTTATTAAGGTAATGCACATAAGGATTTGCCTATCCATTCAGAAGTTCTGTATTTTCTTTGGCTTCAGAGATCTTTGCATTTATGAAAGAAAAAAAATAGGAAGCATACCCTAGTTTCAAGAACAAATAATATAGTCCTGAATTTGTTTCCTCAGCCTCCAAAGTGAAAGGTCACTCATTCTATTTCCAGTTACCAGAAACGGCACATTAGAAGGTTTCAATTTTTGAAACCCATAATAAATCCATTCATCAGAATATGCTCAAATTCTTCAGCAAGTCTTGCCCGACCTCACAAGGAACAGTCCACTGTGCAGCAGTTATCTTAGAACTTACAGGTAATCCTCTCAACCAGGTACAAGAACCAGACCTGTCAATTTTGAGAATCTAAGACAACAGCTTTCAGCTGCTCAGCAATACCAAGGATGTACAAGCAGAGCAGCAATTTCACCAGCAGCTGTGTCAGCTGCAGACTGATCACTATTTTCTTCCAAAGCCAAATAAAGTGCATGAAACCAAAGAGAAAATGTTCTAAATGTCAATTTCTCAAGTTTTATGGCTTTGCTCTGAGTTTCAGAGCATTTAGAAGTAGTGTCTGAAAAAATGTCTCAACAGGTTGAGACATTAAAAAAAAAACAACAAAACAACACAACAACACAACAAAACCACCACCACCAACAACATGCCACAACAACCAGAACAGTGACCACCAATTGCTGTCTCTGATCTTGCATTACATAGACTGGTACCAGGACTCTGCTGAGAACAGTTTTTCTTGAACTAGCTAGACAGGACAATAAAATATTTTCTCATATTAAAATAATTCCATCCCATTACACGTTGTAAGTGCCTAAATCCTAAAAATCTAGACTGTTCTGTTCTAGTTTGACAATTCCACCTGACGTATTTGCTATCAGCAAACATAATACATCATGTTAATACAACTGGAAAACATCAGAGAAAAATGTAACTGTTTTTTAAGCTTTTACGCTCTTTTGCCATGGATCAGACTTAGTGTGAAATTCAGCCCTCAGCGAGGAATGTTCTTACAAAGCTAAAACACTGCCAGAATTTTTGTTCGCATTCAGTAAGTTTCAATTGACCTACTATAATTGATTAGTTAATTTATTTGCTCTATTCTTTCTCTGGTATATTGACAAAGACTTCAGCCTTGCACACACAAGTAATTTTATTCTCAATTGAGTAGTCCATTAAAGTCTATTTTATCATTACGACAATGATATACATCTTCCAAGCACTTACATCTATGGATAAATTTCACATTAAGATGTTCTGATCCAGCCACAATCCTAATACATTAACTGTACTAGGAAAGTTGTCGCTCTGCAATCAGCTGCCAAAACCTTTCCATTGTCATTATTATACCACTATACCCGTTCTCATATTTGTTTGACTATTGTGAATTATATTAGTTTAAGTACATCAGTAGAACAGTTCAAACAGTGTTGCTGTACTGATAAAAGTCACACTCCCAATGTGAATTTCTAAGGTTGAGTTGAGCAGATTTAGCACCTTGACAGTGATGAAGGAATGCCTATATTCTTCCCTACCTTCCCTAGCAATCTTGCCACTCCTCTGTGATAGATGCAGTGCTCATCTACTGAGTCACAAGTGAGATCAACTCATTAACCCAGAAGAAAATAATTTTTCCTTTTTTTGTGTGTGTTAGTTTTCTACCAGTTTATCAAATTGAATCAGGCTGCTGCATGGTCAATGCTGTAACTGGTCAAAGTTGGGGAAAAGGGGAAAAAAGGCAGCAGCAAAACATCACGTTCACTCACCTTAACTGTGCAGCTTCACCTAACTGCCATGCATACAGCAATATAAAACAGATGTAGCACTATGTGCACTAACACTCCTGATTCCAAATACATGCTTAACTTTAAAGACATTAATAGGACTGCTGCCTGGTCTGGGCAGGTTAAAGGCAATGAGACTAATCACATCAATGGCTTTCTACACAAGCATGTTTGACACATCGTAACTTTCTAGCAGAAACAAGCATTATGTCTGGCAGGGCGTGCAAGGAGATTGCAGGAAATCACTATGCCCGAGTTAACAAAACCTTTAGAGTAGAACTGGCAATGGCAAGACTGGACTCTTATGCTTTTAGTACGGTAGCACAAATCACTGATCAAGTTATTTCAAGACATAAATGATACCAACACTGTTACATCTGTAAAGTCCCATCTATGGGACCAGGTGACCCCACCTGGAGTACTGTGTCCAGCTCTGGAGACCTCAACAGAGAAAGGACATAGAACTGTTGGAACGGGTCCAGCAGAGGGCCATGAAGATGATTAGAGAGCTGGAGCACCTCTCCTATAAGGACAGGCTGAGAGACCTGGGGCTGTTCAGCCTGGAAAAGAGAAGGCTCCGGGGAGAGCTTCTAGCAGCCTTCCAGGATCTGAAGGGAGCCTACAGGGGAGGGACTCTTTGTCAGAGAGTGTAGTGATAGAACAAGGGGTAATGGTTTTAAACTGGAAGAGGGGAGATTTAGATTGGATATTAGGGAGAAATTCTTTCCTGTGAGGGTGGTGAGACACTGGAACAGGTTGCCCAGAGAAGTTGTGGATGCCCCATCCCTGGAAGCATTTAAGGCCAGGCTTGATGGGGCTTTAAGCAACCTGCTCTAGTGAGAGGTGTCCCTGCCTGCGGCAAGGGGGTTGGAACTCGATGATCTTCAAGGTGCCTTCCAACTCTGACCATTCTATGATTCTATATATGGGAGCATTGTATCACTAAAGTCTTCCCAGTGGTACAGTGGCAAATTTAAGCTATGCACCAGCCGAGTAAAACAAATTTAGGCAAACAATCTGTTTTATAGCTCTCAAAGTCATGTTCTTTCCACTGCAGCCACACCTACCCTAAGGAGTCTATCAGAAGATGTACATCAATCAGCAGAATAATTTCTTCAGTACCCTAGTCCCTTGTAGAAACGTGTCATTACTACATAAATTGCTCTATTTAGTGGATGCAGCATACCTTTGTTTAAGGTAGCGTCACTCACAGAAACTGAAGCCTTCTACAGTTTACAGTGTTTGTGTGACCACACCTTCAGTTGCATTTAATTTTCTAAAGCATTACCTAATGAAACTGTTGTAGCAACCAGAACTACATGAAAGAGTGAGCAGTTAGCATCACTTATCTTCTCCATGCAGACAGTCTGACACCACATTTTGAGTGCACATGCAACACAACAAACAAGCATCTGACAGTCTACAGCTCCACATACAGCCCCAAAGGTACAACGCTTTTGCTCATCAGACTCTTGAATGAGTTTTCACGCCCATACATTCTGTAGCCCTGTGAAATAGTTTAAGACGACAAAAATACAGAACTGACCTGTCAAGTGGAAAATTTTCAATTGTAAGACACTGGATTGTTCATCTACACAACTAAGTTATTTGACACATAAAGGTCTATAAAGACACAGATACACTATGTGCCAGGAGACTTGGTTGTTGAAATACAGCTTACCTCTGAAGACAGAATGAGAAACTATTCCAGAAAAACCTACATCAACAGCAGGCAATATATCACAGAAAACTACAATCACAGGAGGGAAAAAAAAAAAAAAAAAAAAAAAAAAAAAAAAAAACCCCACCCATACCTAAAAAAAAAAAAAAAAAAAAAAAGAGACAAGCCGCACTCATACTAGTATAAAAACCTTTATCCTCGCAACAGCCCAAATGAACGGCACCAAGGAAGTCAGAAAACGCTTGGGGCAGTCGGTGCCCAGGGATGTAAGAAACACTTTGAGCGGACAGACGCCGAGCGATCCCCGTCCTTCCCGCAGCGCCGGTCCGGTCCGGGAGCACAGCGGGGCGGACATTTAAACTTTAAAGGCGCCGGCAGCCGCCTCACCCGGAACGAGGCGGACGGGGCAGGTTCGGAGGGGAGCCCGGTCCGGCCCGCCCGAGCCCGGGAGGCGGACAGCGAGTGTCACCCAAAAACCCGCGTTGGGCGGCTTTTCCATACAAGGCGAAAAGACAACAGCGAAACTAAAGCTTCCCTCCCCTCTCCCTTCCTCCGCTAAGCCCCGATACGACACGCAGTACAAGACCAGGAGAAAAGAGACCTAACGGACAGGAGGGCAGAGCAGAGGCCGAGACAAGTGACAGCCGGCAACACCCGCCCGGCCGAAGGCCTGGCCCGCCGAGCCCCCGCCGGCCCGAACCCACCTCCGCCGCG
>VZRU01014711.1:226-15290 GCA_013398155.1 Pedionomus torquatus | reverse complement strand
CGCGGCGTTCCGCGGGCTTGACTCGTCGGGTCAGTTCGGATGCAAATCGTGTAAAAGTAAAGAGCTGTGGCAGAGCTTTGGGGTTTGGTGCAAGAACAGGCCTTCGCAGGGTTTATTAAACCCCTGGCTGCAGAGCGGTGCCAGCGCTGATGCTGGCATTCCTGAAGCAGCTCCACTCGAAACTAGGGCACCACTTTTTAGTCACTTGTATTCATAGCTAAATCACCTTTATAAAAATAATTCAGTTCTTTCATTTTGGGGAAAAAAAAAAAAAAAAAAAAAGAGTGGCTCTGATTACAGTCTCCCAGTTGCCAAATTAAGTTTAAATAAACATTTGAAAAACTTCACAGAGATGACCGAGTACCACCGCCTTAATTTCACTTTTAACAGTCATTATAGACCTGGAAGAGTTTGTTAGTATACTAGCTTCTGCATAGATTCCACCCCAAAGATGCGCTGAAACCACCCACATTTCAGAAATAGGTCTAAGATGTTATCCAGCTATAACTAATTTATTTACACTGAAGAAGGAAACTTATTAGAATAGGAAAAAAGAAATTCTTCCTGCAGTTATTTTGGGAATGTCTGTCTCCCTCAGGGCTTGTCTACAACATCACCAGAGTCTGGTTTTCAGTCATTAGTATGATTGTTCAATTACAGATGCCAAATTTCTTGGAGGAGCACGGGAGGAGTGAGTTACCTACCCCAACCACTGAAGGTTCACTAAAACTACTGGGGTTCCCCCCTCCCCCCCCCTTTTTTTTTCTCTTAACCGAAAAGGATAGAACTATTTTTACTGAGCCTCTCCTGTTGTGAGTGGTCAACATTTTGCATATAAAATGTTCCAATATGGGAACACCATAAAAAGCCACCCTAAACACTGAGAGACCATTACAGCTGTGAAGCTTAGGCAACACACAGAACTTCATCATGTCCCAATTACAGGATACCCATTTAACTTTGATTTGGCTCTTACACATACTAATTACAAAGTGTATTTTCCAGCATAAACATGCCTCCTTTGATACACTGGTGGTTAAACCTTTGAAAACTGTTTTGTTTTGTCAAGTAAGGGAAAAAAAGATATACGTGAACACCAAAAGATGAGCACAGCTTCACTGGGGAAACATGGTAAGTAGTGCCTAATTCTCTCCCGAGTCCTCAGAGGGCAAACCTGCTTCTCCCAAGTGCAGAATACTGTAAGTAATAATGACTAAGTCAGTCAATGAAAACAATGTTACTACAGAATATGGGATCCCTGATCACAGACTAGGGCAAATTAAATTATTACATTCCCCATCATCCCCTACCAATTCCTTAAATTCACTGCTTAATATTGCTGGATTGGCAGCCTATTTAAATTATTCAGCACTTTTGTAATGCACTGCACTACCTCTTTAATTATGCTTTTAAACATAGTTTCTCTTTTCTGCTTGGAAGCAGTTAATCTAGTTTTATGCTCCTCTTTTTCATCTTCTGGCAAACAAGGTATCACATTAGGATTTTCTCAAACATGAAAATCGTTTTTCAGTCAGTCAAAATTAAAAGGCAAAGTTTGTCTACTGATTTTGCTTCTACGTGCCTTTATTTATTCTCTGTATCTGTCAGTGGAACTTAATTGCAAAACTTGAGATTACTTTTTCAAAGACTCCCTACCAACGGGCATAAGCACTGACAGGCAAACATCACACAAAAAGAAAAGAGAGAAAGGCATTCTTACAGAAAATGCAATCACCTTGTGAAATTCTCTAAGAGCAGAAATAAAGAAACCGCTTACCTGCAAGCAGCCCAGCTGAATGAAAAGGAAGAACTGAACACACTCCAGTTTGATGAATGGCTCACTGAACTGCGAAGCAACAGAGAAAACTACATCAAGCACTGCCCAAGCACTGAAAGCGCTGGATGGAGACAAATATTAAGTTAAAAGTAAAGAGCCACAATTTCATCTTACGCTAACTTGGTTATTGTAGCTTTAAGAGAGAGGTTTGGAAAGTTTTCCGCTCCATACTACTCTTGCACACCCCTTCTAAAATTAGAAAGGGGCAGCTGGCTATTGCAGCCAAAAGATTGAATAGACCCCCCCCCAGACATCCTCCCCGCTTTCCTTGACTGACATGGCTCCCAAGAGCCAGGGAGGAATTTGGGGAAGGGTGCTTCCACCTGTTGAACATGGAATGAGGTTGTCCAGGCATTCAATTATAAATTCAACTGTCAAGAGCTGACAATAAAACAGGACACAGAACAGCTGTGAGGACTACAGGGCACCCCCCACCCTCTCCGGCTACAGTTTTGCAGTTTGTTTAACAGCAGAAACAATGCCTGAAAAAAATGTTCTCTGCAGGATTTGGGTTTTTAAAATACAGGGATCACTTCAGATTTGTTCTCATGATTTTCCAGCTGTGCTACAGGGTCTTAGCTCAGTATCTGGCAAGTTGTTCACACCTCCAAAACCAGATTTTTTTTCCTAAATACAGCATGTTGGGGGCACTGCAGATGATGTGCATAGCTGCATTCTGTACAGCAAATACTTCTATGCCTACCTTAACACCGAGTTCACCTTGCCTTTTGCACTTGGTTTGAGATGAAGAGACTATGATTCCAAAACATTTTTCAAAGAAAGGATATGAAAAACATGAGGTGGTGGATTTTTTTGTTTTGGTTTTTTTTTTTTTTTAGGAAGATGAGCAAATGCTTTTGTTGGTGTGAAAAAAAATGGAGGAAAATATTAGTCCTTTTAACATACCTGCTTAGCGTGCTCAAAAGTCCACTGCTCAGCACAACATGACTCAGAGCAGGGTGTGAGAGACGAGGCATCAACAGTCAGGGCTGCACAAAGTCCTCGGTCCCCTTTGCCTTCAGCAGCGGATGTTGTAATGTGGATATCGCCATCCTCCAGGTATGTGAAGGCAACAGGAGTAGCACAGGAGGGACCACACTCCATGTTTCACATGGGGTGGCTACCTGCAAGAGGGCTCTCACCAGCTGCAGGCATCTCCTTGCAACCCAAGGAGCAGTTTGACCGCCTAGTTTGCAGAAAGCTGGAAGTTTTGCCTGCAAATTAGTTCACAGCTGATTCTGCTCCCCAAAGATCATGTTCTCCCAAGAGTTTGTATACTGTAAACTTGCAGAACAAGAAACATTCCCTTCTCAGTCCCAAGGCCAGACCTACTGTCTTTGCTCTATATAAGCACATTCCTGCCGCCACAGACTATTTAATTTGCTCAGCTGCTGACAGCCAGGGACAGTTCAACTTCAGAAGAAAGATTTCTCTAGAAGCCAGATATTGTACAGTTTGGAAAACATCAAATGGCTATGTTTGCTGCAGGCAATGAAGTAATTATACAAAGAGGATAGCAATCAGCTGCCTGTGAGCAACACAGACAGACATTACTCTTCACCTCTGGCTGTGGAGGAGTTACTTAAATGAGATCTGCATTAAGAACCTGTGGATATTTAATGAGAGCCTTTTAAGGACAAAGACACAAACAGCTACAAAAAGGACCTACTTCTTCATCAGTAGGAACAGTCTGCTAATCCCAAGCCTTCTCACACCCCTCCTCCAGAAGGGGATCCTGTCTACAGCATCTTGCTTTTGATTTATTTTTCCAGACTAAGCAGCACACCATGTATTTGGAAACCCACCTCAGCTCTTCCTACAGTAAACAAAAAAGTGATTCTTCTTTGTCTGGTACAACATTAAGTAAAACATTAAATCTGTAGTTTCCAGGCACCTTCCCGGTTTCTCTTGAAACAGGGGAACACAGCTCTTTAATACCCATTAGTCCTGGGAAGGTGGGGGATGAGTGTGCAGTTTTAGAAACAGAAAATCACCTGGATTATGTGTTTCGTTAGTTTCAGAGCATAGAATCTCTGGATTTCATGTCATAATTTAAGTCTTTTTTGTGGTTGCCAACTCTGCTAAGTATATTCTTTTTTTCTAAGCTAGCTTTTAGCAAGAATGTCCCTCTAGTCAGTTCACAGTGCACTAGTTTGCAACAGAAGTACAGAACATGCAGTTAGGAGTGGAACAAAAATGAAGTCATCCCTTTTGTCAGCTGCTGGCTCTTACATCAGACTAATTAAACAAGTGAACCATATCTTATCATTCATTCCTCAGTTCTGATTTCAGCTGAAGCAGTACAAAAACACCAAGTAAAAGACAATTCAGAGCTATTGCCATGTCCTGAATTGTGCTCCGTTGCAGAAAAGCCCTGATACTATCCAATACACACATCGGCATCCCAGTACCTACCACCCCACTCAAGTTTCTTAAAGGTTCTAAATTTTGCAAAAAGTTGCATTTCAGGCATCTGTAGTCAAAGATAAAAGGAACAATCTTAAATATGTAAAAAAAATCTGATCACTTAAAATTTAATGGGCAGATCTTAAAACAACTTATAAAACAAACAAGTAAATTTATTTTTGATAATTACTAAAATACTTTACATAATATACAAACAGATATGCTATCAAGACACACTTGGAAATAGGTCACAGTTGTTTTCTAAAAAAATATTTGTCCAGTGAAATGTCTAAAATGTAAATGCCATCTTTTCCTTCCTGAGCTATTCTTAAACATCCAAAACAACAGCACTTCCATGTCTTTATACTGTTTATATTGCTTCCCAATAAAATAAAAAGCACTACCCATTGCTGGCTCTCAGTAGCTAGAAAATCCACCTCTAGTTTAGGCAACTGTGAGCCTAAACTAGCCTAACTGTGTTAGGCCCTGTGTGTCTCAAACTGTGTTCCTTTAATATGCTTAAGGTGATTTTAGTCCATTCTATGTAACGCCCCAAACCTTTGCTTGCACAGAGAAGTCAGAAGCTCCAGCACCTCAAGGGATTTTCCTGGTTAAGAAGGACTTTTTGCAACAGGACAGCTCAAGGTGCTTGTGAACAAAGGATGGGTCCAAGAACCACTAATCTCTCAGCTGTTAGAAGATGTCCTATTAGAGAGCAGTCTTCACACACATTCTTTCATACTCAATAAAACTAAATGCACACAGACCACGAGCATACACCAACAGCAACGACATGGAAGTGCTGCAGTTCCCTTATTTTTTAAAATGCAAAATAGTTACAATAGAAACAAGTACGTGGTTTTAGTCTGGAATTCTTTAGTCTGATTCTCAGCATGAGGCACTCTTAAGAAAAACTGTATTTTAAAAACATGCATTGGTAATCTGTTCTTCAGTAGAAGCTTATACAGCAAGCAGAAGGTTATATGCAGACACATGAAGAAAGGTTCTTTTTCTAGGATACCAAGTACCACAAATAAATAAATTCTCTTATTGCAAAAATAATCATCTTATTAAAATCAGAAATAACCAATGTCTTCCTTAACTTTTGTTTGGAAAGGAGATGTAACAGGTCTTTTAATACACACACAGAGCTGATATTTTATCAATTTCCCCCCAAATTTTAAGACTTGCAGAACTTTGACAAAGAGCAGAGAATTCCTGGAAGCAGCAAGGTAAAGAGGGATTATTTAACTGGCATCAGTAATATTAATATCAAGCATGCCTCAGCTTTTCTCGCTTTCCAGAACTGTCTGGGGCAGGCTCACTTAAGGGAGAAATGCTTGCTGAAAGGTTCTCTCAGTCACAACTCTTTCAAGCAATTTTGCTGTTTCTAGAAGTTGCCAGAGACAGCCGACATCTATGTTGTAATCAGGCAGATCAAGAAAAGGCTTGTGCTTAGACTCACATCCCTTTATCATCATTTTCAGTTTATGATTTTTTTCTTATGTTAGAAGAAAAGTAAGCCATTCTGGCAGATGAAAGTGATGCTTTTGTATCCTATTACCTTGTCAAACATGACACGAGCTTTATGCACCAGCGGTAATGGTGCCTCATAGAAAAGCCAATAGGGAACCGAGACAGCTTCAGAAGCAGATCGGTGGTTCTGCACTAGCGGGCACTTACTTCCAGCTCCAGGGCACCAAGCCTGAATAAGTCACTCAACACAACTTACCAACCAGCAAGTTCCTTGCTTACATTGTGCAGCTGATTTAGAGAAGTCCCAGTTAGTTTACCAGAAACCACCCTGCCAGCTGGTGGAATTTTTTTGCACAGAAAGGACCGTATGTTTCCTGAGCTCAGCAGCCAGTGAGCTCTTCCCTGTTCAGCCATTGTAACATACATTTTCTGTCTTCCTCCTTTCCCAAGTTCTCTCCAGAAGCTTTTATGCACATCCCTCCACAGGGAGGTCCTTTTCAGGCCAAACAGGCAACACAAGATGAGATATACGGCTCCACAGCCCACTCAGTTTATCTGTGTCCATGCTGTTATAAGAACTAGCAACATTTGAACTGGTAAACTTCACCCAGAGGAAATCCCGGACTTTCTCTTCGACTTCCTGAAAGGTGAGACTCTTTCTCAGCGACTGCTCCTCCAGGAGAACCGTCAGCAGGAGAGTCACATCCTTAAATGCAGCATTCTCATGGTCACAGTACTTGTAAAAGATTAAGGTGGAACCTGCAGGCAGTGACTCAAATCGATGCACAACTGCTACCTTCTTGCCTTCTTTGAACCCAGAGCTGAGCTCATTATCTACCTCCAGCTTGACAGTGTCACTATCCAATATGGCTTTGTCTGCCCCGTTAATTTTGATTGTAGCAGCATTCTGGGAGAAGGCAAAAGCATCAGCAATCTCATTACTTAGGCATCTCAGTGCTTTCTCAGCTTCTTGGCCAGCTGTGAACAGTAAGATGGCTGGCTCCACACGCAGATTGGAAGCATTAAGATGTTTCTCAAGGAACACACGGGTTCTTTTCCACAGATCGGGGTCCTGACTTTGGTAAGTATTTTTCAGTTGCTTCATCCGGGCCCGAAACTCTTGCAGAATTTGAGTATCTCTACTTGAGAAAGTTCCATTCAGAAGACTGGGGATTCCACTCCACAGAACATAAAACAATGAGACACCAATTAACAGAATCAGTAATAAAGTCCAGATCTTGTGAAATCCTCTCTGCAATTCACCATCCTCTACAGAAAGGAAGAGCAAACAGAAGAAAACAATGTTTTAAAAGGAATCAGAAGTCAACATCTCATTCTCAAGCTACTGGTACAGTAGAGGAAGAACATAAAAACCACATCCTAGTTGGAAAAAAAAAAAAAGCACAACAAATTTTGACTCTCTTTAGCAATTTAGTGAAGTAACAAAATTTTTAAAAAGGACATTTTTACACATTTCCACATTGATTAAGAAACAGGAAAAGGAGCTCTATTTAATCAAATGCAAACTAAGAGCTTAAAACAGTTCTAAAAAAGTCAAGCTTTTTCCTACACTTAGGCTTTGCAGAAAAAGCCCTATACAAAACCTGGCATCACCGGAATGGTTTCTGTGTTATTTTTTCTCTATATACCCACAAGGATAAAAATAGTTTCTGCAGCAGTATTTGCATCTGAAACGCTATCAGAAAACGTTTGTGGTCTTTGGATCGGTCAGCTTCACAAAGAATACACACAGCAAACAGTGCGCATGAAGCACACAGAATACCAGATATTTTGATTTGGGTTTGTATTTGAACAGTTAAGTTAGCACTTTTTCAACCTACTACAAGGAGAAGGCACAATTTTGTTCCCAGTAAAACAAGTGACAAATTATATCAACCTTCCTGGAAACAGGAAGGATCTGTACACCTTATGCTACTTTTTTATATCCTAACTTTTATCAGGACAGCAACACAACAACTGTTAAATAAGAACACCACTAGGCCTGTCTCAGTTTTAATCTTGCAGCAAATCCTGTAAACACATGGAAGACCTTAAATTCAGGTGGAAATGTTACCTATTATACAAGACCCTTCCTTAGCACTGAAAATACATGGTCTAGCAAGCAAGTCACCTGTTCTGGCAAGGACCCCCAGTTTAACACCAGCTACCAGGAAATCTAATACTTGAACAGACACAAAAATGGTTAAACATAACACATGCAGGAAGTAGAAGTGAAAGCAGAAGTCTTACTTTTGGCCAAAGGCTGTGACTGCTTCCCTATAATGGGCTGATCTTGAAATTTACTTCTGCCTGTTAAGAGATCAAGAAAGGAACAGGAGAAAAATACTAAGACAACAATTTTAACCAATCGGGGAATTTAGCTGGGAGTTGAAATCACCAAACTGAGTTGCCTCCAACAAAAAGCTGTTCTTAGTCATGCTTTTAACATATAAAATTCTACGAAGCTCACATGAAGATTAACAAAGCACCTTTGTATAACATCTTGTTGAAGTGAATGCAGTCCTGCTAAGTAGGAGCAAAGGCGAGGCTGTGACCTCATCCTGGGTAGGACTGTATGAAGTATGGGATTTTCTGTCCTTTTCTGCATTATTTGCCCACCTGTGCTCAAGCAGAGCTAGTCTTGAACAAGGAAAATGACACATTCACCACTATTACTATCCTCAGAAGTCCCATTCAACTGGCAGACCAACTCTCGACTTAACGACATTTGCCAAAACGTCAGCTCTTAAGCCACCTTGACAATCTTGCATAAAAAGCACAAGTTTCCAACCTATCACAAATCACCCCCGAAGATTTTTTTAATTCTTGAAAAGTTCTGCAAATAAAAACAAAGGCATTTCAAGTACAAGATGGCAAAACAGCAGAGATTTAACAACCTGTTATTTCCTGTACAGGGATCCCAAGTCCCCATTAAGTTCCCTAATTTTGCTCAAGAATTGGAGGGACAGAAAAAAATAAAAGCTCAATTAACAGACATATTAGAAAAACAACACAATGCAAAATCTAAGTAGCAAAAGCAATGCAATGTGTTAAAGGTATAGTCTCTTATCCCCTCTCCATCTAGCTTAGGTCAGAGGCCTTGGGATGAACTGTGCTTTTGAAACAAAACGCAAGCTTTCAACTTCAAAAATATACTTTTGGTGTATTTATTTAAACAGGCTCAGACAGCAAAGTACTAAAGACATTATCCATTAAAGAGTGTCACAAACAACTTTACCAAGAGATCAGTATGAATATATACAGTGATACAGTGCAATTACTGGTCAGCATGTTTTTTGCACTTAGTTAATTAAAAAGACATGAGAATTTCTGGCTCCTTGCGAACTACAGCAACTGGTTCAAAGCTGAAGGCTCTTTAATAATATATAACCAAATCAGGATACTGCCAGTGGCACTATTGAGAATAAATTGAATGAACACACCCTGCAGTAGTTATTTCAAGAATGCCAAAATAAACCTTATAACCTCGTTTCTGTGAAAGCAATTGCAGAAGGTGCTAAAAGCAGCTCTGGTTTAAGGCAGAGCTTAACTGGCTTAATGAGCTACGCTATTCTGTAATTTTAACCCCCAGCCCCGATAGGGCACAGACATGAAGACTGTAATTGGCTAATCTTATTTAAGTCTTCTAATAGTTAACAGATCAAAATCACCTAAATTCTGTAACACTTTGCAATGTAGCTCTGTTTGCAGCAACTAGATTTCATATTTAGGGGACAGCTGAGATTCATACCCTAAAAGAAAAAATACTTCAAGTAACAGTCAAAAACCCGATCCTATCCTACCTAAGAATCTTGGTTTATTTACAACACAATCTGCACACAGGCCAAGCAAATTATTTGTCTTGCCTAACTGAAAAGGTGTAACTTCTCCAGATAGCTTAGAGCTTTTAGAGTTTCAAGTGATTTTCCAGAGGTCTTCACCCAACACACAACTGGTCACTCCTGCATCACCTATTACCTCTGGCACAGGAGAAAAAAGGCCAAAAAAAACAAAAAACCACCAGACTACCAGACTAGCGAGAACTCCCTGCATCCATTCATGTTTCAAAGGCATTTCAAAGATGCGCAGCTACTACAAGATGAGCTGCTCTTCTGGAAGGCATTGCAGTTTTAAAAAAAAAAACAAAAAACCAAAAAAACCCCACAACTACAAAACCCAAACAACCCCCTCGGGTTCTCCAAATTCAATTCTGATCCACAAGACCTTGTTTATCTACATCTGTTCAGGATAGACAAGCGCTGAGGTATTAAGCACATACGGCTAGTAAGAATTCAGAACATTTCACCCCCCCTCTCTCTTATTTCAAGTATTCTTTCAAGAGGAATAAAACCCCAAACCAGCAAATCCACAAAACCAACGAAAGATGAAAGTCTGAAGCACAAGGAATTGGTCATTGGATGAACAGAATAGAGTGTGCCAGCAAAGAAAAAATGCTGCTCTTCTGCAGGAGTATACGACAACTACTTCAATCATAGCAGGCTACTACTACTCAGGGAAAGGCTAGAAGGGAAGGTGATGTGCACAAACTGATCTAACATTCACCGCTACCTTTTGTTCCCTTCCTCAGCTCACCCCCACAATGCAACTAGTACATACTCTGCAATTACAAATTGTCCCATGAGTCAACTCCATTTCCTAAACGAGCCAAAAAAGTAAAAAGAAAAAGTGGGTCATTTTCTGTGGTCAGTGAGTTGAATAACCTCATAGAATGGCTTTGGCTCTGGAATGTGCTCCAGCTTCCATTTGGATCTGCCTCCTGGGGCTGTTTCCACCTTCCCAGACAGAGAACAAGAAAACCCACAAGCAGAGGAAAGGAAAAGAATTTTGTACTTTTCACTTAATTACAGGGAAAAACTAGGTATCTATGTGGTTTTTTTACTTACTCTGTGATGTAGTTGAATGGTGCTCTTGATTTTTCTCAAGGAAGTCAGCCTTTCTTTCTGAAACCAAAGCACAAATGAAAGAACTTGGTTACCACATCAGAGGTCAGAGTAAGACAGACAAGCATACATGCTTTTAGCTCTTTCTATGAAATCTTCAAAGGCTATTAGGAAAGGAGTATGAGCTGTACTGCCAAACCAAGCCTGCACCATATGACAGCCTCTCGGACCCCTCTATAGATGGGGAAAGCAACTGTTATCTATGACAAAGGGATTGATTTCACCCTTCATCTTAGTTTTTCCAATATGACACAAAATTCTCCTGTTTTGTCTGGGTGCACTCTTGTGCTTTCAGTGCTCCTCCATAAACAATGTGATACAGGCTGGTACTGATATAACAAACATAAGCTGCTACCTCACTCTCTGACCAGTTACCAGGTCTCCTAAAAACTTCCCTTACATAGTACATCTATTTGAATGTACTCAAACCATCTGTAGTAACATAACTACCTTCTGCTGGGCTAAAAAGTATCCTATATTTTCTTCCTCATTGTATTACCCTATTGCTTCTGTAACACACATCAAAAAAAATTATCTCTTGAGCAATGAACAGAAAAAAGTGCTCTCTCACTGTGAAATCACTTGGTATAGTTAGCTTCCCCCTGCTGAATTAAAAAATAACTAATCTTTTTGAAAAAGAACAGTTTTAATTTGCTTTGCCTGAGGCAATTAAAGATCCGCTCTCATAACAGTTTT
This sequence comes from Pedionomus torquatus, assembly GCA_013398155.1. Taxonomy (NCBI): domain Eukaryota; kingdom Metazoa; phylum Chordata; class Aves; order Charadriiformes; family Pedionomidae; genus Pedionomus; species Pedionomus torquatus. The sequence continues at coordinate 3,914 of VZRU01014711.1, read as the reverse complement.
TGAAGCAGGTATGACATTAATTATTTTTTTTTTTTTTTACATTTTCAAAACAAGAGATAGCTATGTATTTATCAAATTTAAAAAACGTGCTTTCTTGAACTTTAAGGTTTTACACCCAAGCAGGTGACTGTCATACTACAACTGTTTTTTGTTTCATTCATGGGCAGGAATACACCCCGAAATTTATTTTTCTTAAACTCCTTCATCCATTCTGATTTCAACTCAACTTCCTCTTTTGTAACAGAGGTTAAAGAATGTCATTTTAGCACAACTAAGCAATCACTTGTTGCATCATACAAAAGATACTGATAAAACTAGTGTTGTTACCTTTTAATGGTGTATAAAGGTTTGGTCGATGACCCGCTGGTTTCTCGAGTTCGTTACTGTCATAAGCCTTTGTTTTTTCTTTGACTGGACTCTCTGGAAGAAAGTTAATTGAAGAACTGCCTGTCAGGAGGCAAAAAAAAAGAAAAAAATAGTAAGAAAGGATTGGTATAGGTGTAGTATCATTTGTGCATCACAAAACTGAAGAACCAAAACAATTTTCATAACATACATGATCTAAATGATTTTCCCAAGGGATCGCAACTTTCTTAAAATGTAACCAAAAGCAACTAAGACTTGAAAAGCTTGAGTTCACTATAAATATAGCTGTGTATATCACCACGTGCTTTATTATTTTTATATTTATGAGTCCTTTGCTTAAAAACACTTGGGAAAAAAAAATAAAAATCACAAAACCCAGACATCAGGACACCAAATGCTAACAGCCAAGTCACACCTTACACTAAAGGGATTCAGTGTAAACTAGTGAATACACAGGCATGGGAGTAAAAATTCTTCCCACAGCTTTAGGCACACAACTTACAAACAGTAATTGTGCTGTCTTCCATAGCATTAGGCAGAAGGGAAAAGAGAGAGAAGAAAATATAGAATGTAAATCCCCTTTCTATGTAGTCCAAACCATTCCTTAGTTGGGTCTCTGTCTCATTAACTGTAACAACAATCTAGGGCACCTACGCTCCTTACTGCCCTCACAGAGCTAGGAAGAATCTAAACGAACACCTTGAGATTATTTGCCAAATCACACAGCCGTTCAGGCGCTGAAAGCCAACTTAGTTAATGTTACTAAGTAGAAAGAATGAAGCCCTGTAAGGTGATGGGAGTCACAGACCAAAGGTCAGGGCTGGGCAGCCAGGCAAAAGCAGAACACCAGAAGGAGTCTGAAAGCATAAAGTGCAACCACATGATTGCCCAGATTGAAGCTGGGGGGAGCTCAGGTATGGAATGAAAGCTGTAGTACAGCTGTGGAACAGAGGCTGTAACACTGCCATCAAGCTGAAGAGTGTAAGCAGAGGAAAAAACAAAGCAAAGTATACAATTAATAAAACCTTTTCTCTGTAACATTCACATTGGGCCCTTTCAGTGTTTAAACAGCACTGGGTTCTTCTTAATGTGTTTCTATGGCTTTCTATGGTTTATGTATAGTTACTGTACATGTGAGGGCAACACACAGCTTGCCATCTAGTGTTTATTAATCTTACTTCAAGAAAAGAAAATATAATCTTTTTCTAATGTTATGGCAACTTTAGCATGCCAGTGCTCGTAAAGCACACAAAAGAGGGGGAAAAAAACCCCAACAAACACAAAGCACAAAGACAGGAGAAAACTTAAGTTTTAAAATAAGATATTAAGTCACGCGTACCACAGTAAAACATTTGCATATACTGAGTAAAATACTATATTTTCAAATCCATCTCAAAAAGCTGCTAAGTGACTGATTTCTCATCAAGCTAAAAATGAAAACGCTCACCAAATTTCTGGGTTTTCGGGAATGCCAAACAATATACCTGTACCTACATACCAAGATTCTGCAAGGAAAATCTCACCAATATGAGGTCCATAAATGCCTGTCCTTTCTTTACAAGGCCTTAAGCCTCCTACCCGGGCAGCTAGTGAGGATTTTGCAATCTACCTCCATTCTACTGGCCAGCCACCTACTTCACAGTCATCTGCTGAGACAGAGCGATCTTCTTACTGTGCCCAGTTCGTATACCAGTTTAATCAAAGGGATTAGAAACCTGTGAGTGCACAAGCTATGGGTTTATAAACCGGAATATAAAGCCTCTATTTTAACATAGTGGAACACTCTACTATTTTAAAATTACTTCAACAGAGATTGCTAGCATATATCTTTAGCTTGGTGATCTACAAGATGTCCGATTCAATGCAGGGTTTCTAAGCTCTTAAAGCTTTTTAGTTCTAGAGGCAAGTTTCCTAATCTATATTCAAAAGCTCGAGGCAGAAGCTCAAAACCAGTTTCTCCCATTGCGGTTTTGCTTTCATTTTGCTCATAGGGAAGCATGACATTTATGTCCTTATAAAAATCTACCCTGCTTGTCCCGCTGCCTCACAGTCTCTGCATTCTCCTAAACCCTGCAAAAAAAAAACACCCACCCAACCAACAACACTCTGTAACTACAGATGAAAACTTACTCCTTTGCTTCTATATAGAGCATTGAATTTCACGCCTGTTGTGACTACAATCAAATACCACTGTTAAGAGTTCAGGGAGGCGCAAACAGGCCATCTCTGCCCCCAACCTGAGTTTTCGAGTCTACGTTAAAAAAAACCCACAACATTCAGCCCAGCCACACATAACATACTAAGCGCGTTGGCACCATTAGCCATCATTTGGGAGTTAACAGCTTCCCACAACCTTTTTCACAGATAAACCTCCGTACTTTCCCGAAGAAATACTGGTAACCTCTCTCTTCCTCCCTCAAGATAAAAATTTTTCCACACCTCCTGAAAATTCTGCTTCTGAAATGCAGTATTGGCAGCCCTTTTTAAGGGCAATGCCACCTAATTAGGGCAATGTCACACAACTAGGGCCATGCACTGGAACTGTAACGTGATCTTGGTGATAGCCCTGTTGCAAGAATGCAGATGGGAATGGAGAATAGTTTTAGGCTAGCCCAACTCATCCATCCGAGAATTGCCACATAATAATAATCCACACGGTGCAGCTCAAAAGTGCCCAACGGACTAAAAGGGAAGGAAGTACAGACAATTTACTTGTGGTTTTCTGATGGAATGACATACTGAAGCCCCCTGACTGTGTTACACAAAGTGGGCATCTCCCCGAAGTTTTGAAAAGGGCACTGTTTACTAAAGAAACAAGAAGGCGCCACACAGAGCCAACGCAACACTGGCCAAAAGCAAGCAGCAACGTGTTCTCAGTGCTTCAAAGACCAGACAGACAGGCCCCAACTATGCCCTTGCTCATAAGCAATGCTGCTCGCTGGATGGAGACCAGTCTTGCAGCCATCTGTTTTTGTGGCTCAAGATGCTTTATTTAAATTCAGCCTTTAAAAACCAAGCAACGTTAATAAAATCAGTCCCCGTTTTAATGCTGTGACGGAACACTATTCCAAGTGATGCATTAGGCAAAACCGTCACCTGAGGGTTTCGTGGTGCTCTGGGCACACTGGTCCTTTTGGAAGGTGGAGAAAGGCTCCCTGCCTCTTACCTGCGGGATAAAGACGGCAGCAGGGCTCCCTCGCCCGCACACCAGAGCCACGCCAACACCCACAAAGGCGCTTACACCCCAACAAGCTCCCTTTTCCCCAGGTTTTGTGTTTTTCTGCACGCACCGTAACCTCTCCGAGCCACAACCTACCTGCCG
>VZRU01014709.1:32135-82934 GCA_013398155.1 Pedionomus torquatus | reverse complement strand
TGGTACAATGTCTTTCTCTTTTGAATGTTTTCCGCTTGCTGTTGCTGGGCAGAAAATCTATAAAAGTTACAAATTAAGCTGACTGACTGCGGAGCGAACGAACTACAAAAGTGTAATTCAAAAGATAAAATGGTAGGTATGGGGAATTAAAGCTTTTATGATTACAGTAAAACAAAGCCTCGGTAGGTTGGCAATCATATTGAAAGTTATTTCATGTGCTTAACTTACAGTAATATAAAAGCACATCTGAAATGAAGGCTTTCTTGTGGAAGAAGTTTTAGCCGTCTGTAACTTATGGCTTGCTAATAATACACAATGCTTGGAGTAAAGGTTTTAGCACAGTGTAGCCTTTTGAGAGCCTCTCTGCTATCCCTGCATAGGCACCAGCAGAACTTCAACCAGGAAACTCCTGCCTGCTCCTTGGGAGAGGCTGTTTGGAACCACGCTCCTGTCTGCTAGCTGTCCTCCTCAAGACGAGCACAATTGCCTCGTGATAGGTCTCATTCCAGATGATCATACCTCTGCTTTCAGGCTCCTATAAGACCTTACTTCTCACATGCCTTCTGTGTCTTGGAATAACCCCTCCTTTAATGCTTAGCTCTTCATTTTGGGGTGATTTTTTGGGAGGGCTGGTATGTTATTTGCAACATCAGGATGTTTGTTGGCAGAAAAGCACCTTGGATCTCTGGTTAATATTTATTTTCCTTTTTTTTCCTCCAGATTTTTTGACTAATTTGCAGGAGCTCTTCCTGGGCCAGCTGGGTGTGCAGCAGAGGGAGGAAGCTGGTTGCTTCAAGCAGGCTTGAAGGAAAGGACTGAGAGATGGAAAGCAGGTCTGGGAGCTCCAGTCTGAGGCACAGGATGGTGAACTTCCTACCACTACAGAGCACAGAGCCCGTCAAGACTGAATCTTATACGGGATGAGCTTATTTGCAGCCATCAGTAATGGCAGGCGAACAGGAGAGAACCAAGTGGCTGAACCTGAAGAAAGCCAGGGAGTGGAAGTGAAGGTTCCAGCTGAGTGCGTTTAAGGTTAGTGTCCATGTCAGCTGTAGGGCAGGCTGCAGAAAGAAGCATTTCAGAACCATGCAGTAAAGTTACAGCCCCTTAAGGGCCAACTGCCATGTTAGTTAGAGTAACGTTTCAGAACCATGACCACTTAAATTACTGTTGTGAAGGATATTGCATGCAAGTAGAGTGACTTCCCTTTTCAACTGAAGCCAAACCGACAGCATTTCATTAGCCTCTTTTCCCTCTTCTCTATCCCTGCTGTATGATCTAATACCAGCAATATGGGTGCTGAAAACTTGGTTCAAAAAACAGCTGGATTCATTCATGAAACAAAAAAGCGTCATGAACTATTAAATATAAAAACTACCTCTGGTCGTCTGCGTGATGGGTCCCTGGAGATAAAGGGGGTGTTCTGAGATTTTGCTTTCTTCTTATACTTTGCTTTAGGTATCCTCTCTTGGCCTCTGAGGCATGACACCAAGTTAGGTGGTGTTCTTCTATTCCTGGTACATATTTTCTTATACTCTTATAGTCAATTATTCCATTTGTGCTATTGGTCATCTCGTTCTTTTAGGCTCAGTGTCTGTCATACTGGATCCAAGAGATGATGTGGTCTTACTACTATGGCATAGTTAATATGCGCCAGAAGCGCAAGGCTATATGTTGGCAATTGAATTACTGGCAAGCATGTCTCTAATTATCTCTAGAGTCACACTGCTTTCTGCAATACAAAAATACAGTCTGAGCAAGCGTCTGTTCTGCTGAAAGAACCATTGACTTGTAAGAAGCTTCCCCTGGCCCCGTGGTTAATCCTCCTGGCTTTGGGAGAAGAGAGGGGAGAAAAAAAGTCACGATTACCTCAAGGATTATGTTGACAGGAATGAAGGAAAGAGTTTCCATAGAGAGATCCAGAGAAGACAGACAAATTCCCCAGCAATATGCTAGTAGCCATGAGGGCTCTGGAGTGACCTCCCATTTAATCCAGTCAGTTTCAGCACTGAATATTGGTTCAAAATATAAGGAATATGGGTCTTGTACTGTACAGCAACACAGACTTTAAAGGCAGGTTTAACTAAAATCCACCCACAAATACATGAGTCATTACTCAGAAGCACACTCCAGTGTAGACACCTCCTGAGTCACTTCCATCTCAGAAGCTTATAAATATTTAGTTAGCCACTTAGCTTTTAATTTAGCAGAACAACAAAGATTCATTAGACAAATCTCCAGAATTATCTTTCACTAAGAAGCTTCTTAAATACTTCCACTCTTGCAAGTTAATTTTAATTTCTATACAACTCAGAATTATTTGATACGTATAACATGTAAAAACATGGTTGAACTAAAAATTAATTTCCCCTGATTCTTGTCCTTTTGTAATTAATTTAATCTATTTCAAATACTAGCTTTGCTCATTGCAAGAACACAAATTTTTTTTAGTAATAACTAGAGAACCCTAATAAAAACCTGACTCTCCTGATGCAGAGTGGCATATAGCCACTCCTAAACACCGCCATCAATTCTACTGGTCCAGCAGACCATACTGGAGTCAGTGGGGATGTACCCAGACACATAAATATGTTAAACGGAAAATATATCAAATATATCTTTTTTGAAGAACCAGCTGAAGTATTGAGGGAGAAATCTCTATGCTTGTATCTCTATTTTGGCAGTGACAGGAGAGGAACAGAAGAATGGTAATATTTAAGAATATAGCACATGGCAAACCCAAATTTTTATTATTTTACAAACTAATGAATGTGTTGTTATGACTACAAGTATTTCAGTTTAAAATATCAGTTATATAAAAATGCAGTTCTTGAGATTACATCTCTCCAATTAACAGATTCAACCAGAAGCCGGCGATTGCTTTACAGGCTGCCTTTCAATGCCGACTGTTTACAGATGCTGGAGGCCCGTGAATCACAGCCTGGACTGCTCTCCTCTCCAGCAGAGCTGTTTGAACCCTGTAACTGAAAGGTAATCAGCAGAGATGAAAACCAGATTGGCTTGATGCTTTCTTTCCCCCCCTTGGTCATTAGTGCTCTTTCTGTTTGCTGTTTTGGTTGATTGATTTTTATTTCAGTAATTCACTCATGCAGATGCCACAAATATGTGTTTTTAAATGTTGATAAAGCAAAACATCTATTTGTGTCTTTGCTGTACTGTGGGGGAAAAAAAGACTATGTTATTCTCTATACAACAGAGACAATAGGTTCCTCTTTTCTATAGTCTGGGCAAAAGACTTTCCATCCTCACCAACAGGGAAATTGTTGGTTCAAGAAGAGCCTGTGGGCAGTAGCAGAATTAGTGTCTGTCTGGAACAATACAGAGTTAGGTGAACTTGGCAATGGGTCAAAGAAAAGGACTGCAAAGAGGCCAAGTGAGCAGAATAATTCTGGTGGCTTCAGTATAGGTGATAGTAGGAGCAAAGCCTTCCCCAAAAAAGAAAAGGCAAAGGCAGAAAGCGCCTCGCTCTTAACCCCCCCGAAAACCCGCCAAAAACAAAAAAAAGGGGAGTTGTTTTTCTCTTACCATAACATGTATTCTTAATATACTGAAATTACCATAGCAATTATAACTATAGCTATTTATTATAAAAAGGGCTTAATCGAACCCAAGCTTCACGGGTAGCAGAACTCTGAGGAACACCCAGCCTCTTAGAGCTGGCTTCTTATTTTCCAGTGAACAATAAAGGGCTGAGATAACACATTTATTATGTCATTGTCAGAGCAAAGTACCAAAACAAGAGATGAATCTAGTTTTAAGTGCTTTTCTGTAAGATGTCTGAAGGGGACTGAAGACACTACTAAACCATTATATTTGGGTAACTGGAAAGACTAAAATATGGGAAGTATCTACTTAGTTTAAAAAATAGAGATAGTTTTAAAAACTGGAGGTGACTATATTTTCTGTTTCACACTCACAGGATAAATTAGCATTCTAAAAAACTATTTTGTGGAGGATTCACAATTGTATAAGGTCTTAGAATACTGAGTTTCATAAAATCTGTATATGGATATGAGTCGGTTTGAAGTACCATTGCATTGTGGATCTAGCTTCCTGTTCTTGTTTTCATGCATATGATTAGAGTGACTGCTTGACTTGGACCAGGTGAGAATTCTGCCTAATTGTGGTATATTCATAGCACTTTTAGAAGATTTTTTTGCCTGGGGAATGGAGCAGAGAATTTAGGTTCATATGAACATGTATTCCACATCATCATTGTACGCAGCAATCAATGAGGTCAGAAACACGGGTTGTGGTAGGAAGGACAAGCAAATTCTCCCTTCTCATGACTTTCCTACCTCTGTTATTTATAGTTCAGAACCACCTTGTAATATGGTTGCTATACCTTTTCATTTATCTTGTCTTTAACCTTGGCTGTATAAAAAAAAACAAAGAGAAATGAAAGTCCTTGTCCTTAGGAACCTATTCAGTGTAGATACAGGCAAAATCAGGTACTTCTACAGCATCTCATAAAAAACATTCCCTTCTTCATCCACTGCATCACTATTACAGACTAACACAGCAATAGGTGTTAAGTAAAACACTTCTAATCATGCCACATGGAATAAAATACATCTTCCGCATCCCATTCTGATTTTAGTGGCATAGCAGAAAAAAAGAATGCAGTGGTGACACAGGCACCGGAAAGTAGCACAGTTCTGCCACCTTTGTTTTCGTATTTGTGGTGGCAGCTACGCCCCTTTGCAGCTGGAACAAGCATTAAAAGTCAAAATAGAGCTTGTAGCTGCCGAGAAGCAGTAAGGCCTCAATGTTTGCATGTAATTCCTAAAACCACATCAAAATCTGAAAATACGAGTCTGTCTACTGGTTCTATGTATTTTTTTATTATTTTTACTTTTTTCTTTTTTTTTTTCATTCTCTCCTAAGTGTGTGTAGGAGAGGAAACATCCATTACCAGTGGTATTTCCTTCATTAGAAATAGAATCGATTATGTCTGTTTAGATAAATCCCTTTCTTTCCCATTTCACTCTACAGCTGTGTGCAGTCCAGTGCGTTTTGGCTGCTCCGACACAACTCCCCCCAGTACAGGAAGCCATGAAGTCATTCTTTTTGTCATTTTGGGAAGAAGAACCCAGAATGTGCAGAGGATCATATGGGGTTTTTAATTGCAGAAGTGGTACCAAACTGCAAAGTTTGCATCCCAGGTTTCTCTGCTTTTGGTGTTGTTCGTAGAATCATAGAGTTGGAAGGGACCTTAAAGATCATCGTGTTCCAACCCCTCTGCCATGGGCAGGGACACCTCCCACCACACCAGGTTGCTCCAAGCCCCATCCAGCCTGGCCTTGAACCCCTCCAGGGATGGGGCAGCCACAGCTTCTCTGGGCAACCTGTTCCAGGGCCTCACCACCCTCACAGCAAAGAATTTCTTCCTAATATCCAATCTAAATCTCCCTTCTTCTAGTTTAAAACCATTACCCCTTGTCCTGTCACTCCACTCCCTGACAAAGAGTCCCTCTCCTGCTCTCCTGGAAGATCCTGGAAGATCAGCCTTCAGATCCTGGAAGGCTGCTCTAAGGTCTTCCTGGAGCCTTCTCTTCTCCAGGCTGAACAGCCCCAGCTCCCTCAGCCTTCATGGCTGAGCCATCTATAAAAATAGGCACATTCTTCACAGCCAGATTTCAGTCTTTCTTTCCTGGCATATGGGATTTCAAGTCAAGCTCCTCTGCTGTTAGTTCAGAAAAACAACTTCGGTTTCTTCGTATCTTTGCTCTTAACAAGCCACCTGTACTTCAATCTTGCCGCATTTCACTTTGGAGGGGTGGTAGATAACCACCCGCAGCTTTGCAGCGACATCTCGTGGTCGTGGACACCTCAGGCCATCTTCGTTGACCTGGAAATGTATCAGAGATTCCTCTTCTAGGGTGGAAAAGGTCTCACGTAGGTTAAGTCAAATATTTCATACAATGAGGAGGTAGAATGCCATTTGAAAACGAATTTGTGAACGGCCTTTAATCAGATAAGTGACATTGTCAACATGTTTGTCAATTGTACAAAAAAAAAAAAAAATTAAAAAATGTTTCAGATGCTCAACAGAGTTGATGTCCCAAATTATTTTTTTTTTTTTATTTTAACAAGCACTTCTACTATATAAAAATATTTTCCCCTCATGTTATATGGGCAATCTAAATTTAAAAAAAAAAAATCACAATATTAAATCTACTGTGAACATTTCTTCTGGTGTGATTAAGATGAGATTATAGGTGTTAAAATAATGGTAGAAGCATTTCAGAGTATGACTTTTTACATTGACAGCTGTGTTTCATCCAAAATCTGAAAAAGGAAACATTTACATTACCGAATTCAACATAAAACTCTCCAAGCTGCCTAAAAAAAGCCGTGAAAAAGTTAATGAAGGGAACAGAAGCTCACACTTTTTGAAATGAATTGAAACAAACTAATTGCAGTCCAAGATTAATACTGCTGTTGTGCATCTTTTAAACAGTATTATGGAGTTGTATTTAAACTTTCCAGCTTCAGGTTGTAATTTTGCATATTTTTTTTTTTTTAATGCTATTGAGTAATTCAGTAAATAGTTCCTTATGGGAGAAGTCCCCACAGATGATGCGTAAGACAATCCGAACTCTTGGGAAAGACCCCCACAATTTCACCGGATCGCAGATGTGAAGGTTGCACAGTAGGATGAAGATCTTAATTTGCTCTTGCAAACATCTAAGAACATATTATCTAGTGCACAGTTATCCCAAAAAATGTAAAATCATTTATCTCTGGCTAAAGTAAAAGAACAGGTGCCCACGGTCTAAAATATGACAATGCTCCCTCTCCTCGTGTGTTCAGACACTCCAAATCTAAACAGCAGGCTACCTCTTGGTTTTTAAGCACTTGAGGTCACGCAAACTAAACTAGGGGGAGAAAAACTGAAGTAGCAGTATACAGCAGATCCACAATCTGTTCTCAGTTTACAGAAATTAATTTTGTCAAAAATCTTCGTGTCCTTTGGAGTAAAGAAGGATTCTTGCAAGGAGGAGGGTGGAAGACAGCTCTGTAATATATTGGCTTCCAAAGCCTAAGTGGAAGACCAGTGTGTGACCAAACCCCTAAAGAGGGAATGAAGGTAATTCACCCAGAAATCAGAACAAAATGCTGGGGCTTTATCCCTAGCTAAAACCTCTATTTTGTGGCTAAAATACTCCAAAATGAGGAACACTGAGCGTGCTGCTGGGCTTCTCATGGCTTGCCCGGGTGAGCTGAGGGGAAGGGTGGCTTTGACCCTGCTGCCTGCAGGAATGTTACCGTCCCAGTGTCTGGTCTTCATGGCAGAGTTCTGCTGATGCTTCCTCCTAGCTCAGCTCAGCTGTACTATTACTCCAGGCAAATTCAAACCCTGTTGATAAAAATGCCTCAGAATAATTAAAATTATTGTTACACACAGTATTTTCATGTGTGGAATTAATCTGTGTATCTCATCTATACCCTGTGTAGCCTTCCCAGGCACTTAGAAAGGCAGTTCTGGAATAGCAATGGAATTAGCTCAAACTGCTGAGTCTAGGGTATATTTCTCTATATCGTGCAGATAATTCCATACCCTCCCAATGAATTGTATATAAATTTTCTGTAAAAATTTCGTTCAACAGAAGCAGAAGTCAGCTGTGTATTGAAGGTGTAGCTTTTCCTTGTAGTTTCTCAGCAGAAACACACTGTAAGACAGTGTACTCTGAGTCTTCAGAGGATTTCAGTAATCACATTGGACTTTAATGAAAAATTAAATGTACCTATTAACTGTACTGGTATCCTTTTCAATGAATTGCACTTGAGAGTAATTGCACTAACATGTAGTTGCATTTTTTAGTGCTTTTCAGCTACCACGCTTCCTCATGCTGCATTTGCAGCTTATTTCGCTCAGCTCCAGTCATACAGAGGTTTCAGGCTGTAACTATCTTTTCAAACGTTTTGTAACTAGAAGTTCCTGTGTGATTTAAAAACATTTCATGTCCTTGGACTCAGCTCAGCTTTTCTGAAAAGTGATCATCTGGAAGTCAGCCTGAGATCCTGCTGTGTCACAGGGATTTTCTCTGCTTTCTGAAACGATCTGTTCCACTGCTTTGGAAGTTTCTGGGTCTTGAGAGCAGGGGCTATCCAGCGTATCGCCGCTGCTGTTGCAGTGAAGGGGGGAGGCTATGTCAGAGGGCTGATCTGAGGCTTTGCCTGGAGCAGGTGGCAGAGGCACAGGCAAAGGAAGATTCATCATGTAGAACACATTGCCCAGACGTCGGGACACCTTTAAAGACAAAAAGCACAATTGCGGCGATTGCTTCTTGAGATAGCGTTAAAGCCGTTAAACAGCACTGTCATGTAGCGCTGCCAGGGACATCCAGGAGATCCTAGCCATTTCCAAGAGTTAGCAGTGGTTAGCAAAAGTGAAAAAAATCTTTTCAGTTTTCCCTCTCATATTTTTCTAGGCCTGGGTTCTTGTGGAAGGGGCTTGGCAATACTGGGCTTGGCAAACAGCCCGGTGTGCTGGGCCTGACAGGCTTCTCTTGCTCTCAGCGTGCTGTAGCACCCATGGGACAGAGCCAGCCAGGAGAAGGGAGGGTAGTTTCAAATGAGAGAAGTGAGAGCGGGCAAGACATTAAAGAAGAGGAAAAAGAACCAGGCAATAACAGAAACACACAGAGAGTTGATATTACAGGATGAAATTAAGAGCAGAAAACTTTAAACATAGAGGGACAGCTTGTCCATGAAACATGTAAGGTTATATTCCCAGAAAGGCTGTAGAAAACTCTAGTTGGTGTTTTAAAAGCCAGGTTGGAGCAAAAGCAAGTATGTATCTGCTCTTACCAGCTGGGAAGAGAAAAGAGAAGTGAAAGTGAGTTAATTTGTCAAACGTCTTTTCCATTTCCAGATTTCCAGCCTCAGCCTGGTCTCCAGTGTTGTCATATCCTGACTCCAAGTGTCTCTCAAACTGACAGTCCTCTCACCTCCCCTTAGTGTCTCCCTGCATGCTGTTGTTACAGGCAGAGAAGCAAAAGCAAACTGTGGTGGCGTAATTTCTTTTCCCCTAATATTATGATAGTTACCTTGTCAGTGAGAAAAAATGTGTTCTAGTTTGGAAAAATGTCATCCTGTTCACTTCTGACTCTCACATCTCTGGGATTTGGCATTTTGGTATACATTTAATGGTCATACCTGAGAGCGGATTTTTAATGCTGGTCCGAGTTTTAATCCCATTGTATCCAGGAGATGTTCCTCTGTTAGCAGTGGAAGGGTTTCTCCATCAATAGCGTGGTCTTTAAATATCTTAAGAAACGATAAAATACATCATGGTGTGCTAAAACAAACTTCACTGGTTATTTTTTATGCTTGATCCAGAGGCATGGGCAATGAAAGGAGGAAATAAGAATTTGAGTGTTTTATCTTCATATTTATCTCTTAACTGCAGTGTGAGGTCTCTTGTTTAGGTGTGTGGGTATCAGCACATTTGCCCATAGTTTATCTACTTGTTCTTGGCAAGTGGGAACTCTGCAATGTTTCAATGTTACTTCTTCTGAGTTTTTAAGGGAGTGAGCAGCTTATTAGCAGTGAAAGAAAAGTGTTGATCTTATTAAGGCTTTACCAGGAATATAAAAGACATCAACCTCTTGGCTTGCACTTCTAATGATACTTCGTTTTTCAAAAGGAATGATGCCCAGGGACTAGTCATCCTCTAGCAGTTACATTTGTTTGATGACCTTTACATCTAGATGTTCCTAAAGACCTGAGAATGTGTTGAATATTTATAATCACCTGGGCATAATCTGAACAGCCTGGGAGGCTGCTGATGAAGTTGTATACGTCATCAACAGTCCACTTGCGAATGTCTTCAACGGAAGAAATGTCTTCTCCATTCAGGATCAGGCCATGGGCTCCTTTGGAGAGGAAACACAAACGTTATGTTTGTAGGACATTATTAGGAAGTGACTGTTAATGTGAGAAATTTTACAATTCTCCAGAATCTAATATAGTAGCAGCAGCTTGTAGTCACAGACGGATACAGGAGTCCTAGACAGCAAAATCACGAGCTAATCAACAGTAGCTGATTCCGGAGGATTTTCCTTTGGTGGCTTCTTTTATTTACTGCTGGGACCATACATACCAGTCACTACACACACAAATCATGCTGTGGTATTTTCTCTGGTTGGTATATTCATTATCCTGTTTGACACACAGAGGGATATTGATCGGTGCATTTTACTATGTTTTCCCTGCGACCACCAGAAGGAAAGGAGAGAATGTAACATGTTGAACAGAGTTACAGGAGAACCTGGAAGCGCTGTTCACTTGATAGCTTAGGGGTGACAAACATGTTGTCCCTGGGGACCAGTATGAACACAGAATGACATCCTACAGTGGTAGAGTGCATGGCACAGAGAACTGAAAGTTAGAAGGCTACTTTGTGACTTCTTGCTGTGCAATTGCGTTGAAAAAGTGAAGCACTGCTACCTAAGATGCTGAAACCTCCATTAGACCAGCAAGCACCAGTTTGCAGGTAGAGAAACCACTGTTTACCTTTGCTGACTTGGATTTACCAAGTTAAAGTTATTACTATTTGCAGCATATGAATTCTGTACTTAATTGCCATGACTATCGTACCAAAAATTAGCTTAAAACAGAGGGAAGAAATAAGAGAGCAAATCATTAAAAATAAATAATATCAACGTGACACTAACTGTAGAGACCTCACAAACCTGAAGGTAGCAATGGGTTGCTGGGTACTGGAAATCCATATGGCAACGCTGAGAATGGGATTGCAGAAGGATACATGTACTTGTCATCAAAAGCAGCACAGGAGCTATTAGATCCCTTCTCGTTTGTGTTGCTGCAGCTGTTGGTTTCAGCAGAAATTTCGTGAGTAGTACAGTTTTTTCTCAAGCCTTGTTCAAATTCTTTACAGTTTTTGGCAACTGCAAGTGTCTCAGTCTGGTTTTTGCTTTGTTCAAGCTTGTTTGGTGTCTCCACCTCTGCTTCTTTCTTCTCTTCTTTCTCATCATCCACTGCAGCTGAAGCAAGGTCTGTAGTTTTGTCGTCGGCGTGGTTTTTTGTACCATTGGCACTACAGTCTGCGATTTTGTGATTTCCAGCTCTTCTCCCTGGTCGTCGTCCCCTCTCCCTTTGCAAAGTGCTGACTGGAGGGTATGGGCTGGTTGCCATGAGCATAGTGTTGCCATGAATTTCATCAAGGGTGGTTCGATGAACATACAGGTCGGTGGGAAGATGGCCTTCAGGTAATCTGTGCCTGCCACGGAAAGCAATGGGACTAGCTGGCATCCCGTGGTAAAGGAAAGGTGCTTCCAGGCCCAGTAGCCCTTTCCGATGAGCCTTCTCCATTTCTTTTTGCTGAAAAATAGCGCTCATCTCCATTTCCATTCTGAGAGACACAGAACACAAGCAGTTAGGGTAGCTCAGGTCCTTCATCACCTCTTTTTCTTTTTCAGTAGCAGCTTAAAACTCCAATAACTAACTAGGCAAAAGTACTGCTTTTTTTTCCCCTCTCTCCCCTATATTGCTACATGTGAGAGGTCACAAACTGCAGATGGAATGGCAAACCTGGCTATATTTGATGTGCTGCCAGATATACATATGGTAAACTAAAAGGATGAGGAAAATAAATCTTCCATGTGATGCCTCTGGATAAAGTTTCAGACCAAAAAAAAAGTGTTATTTGTATACTGACAATCCAGGCTTTATTACAGTGATTATGCTCAGCTGGGAATTTGAAAAATTGTCTCCAGATCATAAGGGTCAAAGACCTAAAGTAAATAAGTGATTTACGTTGCCAATCAGAAAATTACACTGAAAAAATGGAAAATGGCAGTGATACTGTAAATTATAAAGAACTAGAGTTATAATATCTATGGATATACTTTTTGTGCTGGATAAAGCCAATGCTCCAGGGTCTGTGCCAGCTTCCTACCCCAGGTAAGGAGGTTTTACCAGTGAGATATGAAGAATACAAGGAGTAGGATGTGTCTCCACTGTACCAATCTTGCTGGCATCAGCTTTTGCTGGAGCTGAGCTAGTGATCAAGCAGAAAGCTCCTGGAACTCCACAGCTTCAGCTGGAGCTGAGAGATGGGAGAAGTGAGCCAGTCTGCCAGATACAAACCAGAAATGGTTCAGCCTCCCTTCCTTGCTTTGAGGAGCAAGGAGTGGGACTTCTCACATTCTTCTTTGGCTGTGAGACCAGCCAAATCTTTAAAGTGCACTAAAAAGCTTTCTTAAAACTGCAATGAGGATAACAGGTCAGAGAGAATGTGACTTTTAGAAGACTTCTCATCAACATAAAATTGTCAGGGAAACAGTTTGTTTATTCAGATGTGGTTGTGAAAGGTGTTTATTCAGATGATTGTTGTGAAGAGGAATTAGTTGATCACTCTGTAACGTTCAGGACTTTTTCTCTGCCCTTTTTTTCATCTTTGCTACAACCCCTGAATGATGAATGTTCCGCTTTCAGAGATCCAATGGAAGTGTTGTATCTCTATCACTTCCTTGTACATTTTGCCCAGTTGTCATTACTCACAGCTCTTGAGGTGGGGTAAATGGCAAAGAGCATTACATTCCTGACTACTCCTCCAGATAAGAGGGTCTGCTTCTCTAAGGACCAGCAGATGGGGGATCACTGAGCTTTGGTATAAGGCAGAGTCTCTTGAAGAACAAGGATTTGTGCCTAGGTGCTTGGCAGCACTAAGCAGGAGCTGCAGCAAGTGCAGAAGATGATTTTTTGCCACCATCTGATTTCTATAAAGGGCAAAAGGAATAAATGTGGCTCTAAAGGTAACGTGCTGCAGAAAACAGTGTGAAGCTGGTGAAAGTTGCCAGGGTGGCAAAAGACTGGGGTAAAAGGTATCTCATGGATTTAGGCTGAACTCTTTTATGCTGGGGGTTTGGACAGCTGAGAAAGAGCCTTGAACAGGTAGGAGTAGCTCTGATGTGGCTGAGGGTGTATGTGATGGCTGTGCTTCCTGCTGGCTATTTTACTTTTCCTCAGTGTATTTGGCATGTGGCAAGAGCTACATGAAATGTGTTGTTGATGCTAATCTTGTGCTTGTAGGAGTTCCGTAATCAAGCTTTGCTGACTTCAACAGCTCAAAAGACTCCTGTCTTAAGTCTCTTGAGATGCCTACTCAGAATTTATCTGTTCTTTGCTTTTAGTCTTACTGTGTGAGGGGTGCTGCCACACAGTACTCTGCCAAAGCCCAGTGCAGGAATGGCTGAAGTTAGGAATTCCTCTATGAAAATGATGTGGCTGTGAGGGAGGGCACTGGTGGTTCCTTAACCAGCTACTGATTACACCAAAACTGGTACAAATAACTATGAGATGTAGGATGGGGTTGATGGTTGGACTCGATGATCTCAAGGGACTTTTCCAACCTGAATGATTCTATGATTCCTGATGTGCAAACTGTTTGGTTAAGCTAGGAAACTGTCCACCCTGGTAGGGTGGAGATGTAGCTCATCATCCCCAGGGCCCAGCCTTAGAGGCTTAAAATGTTGGGTGTGATAGCACACAGCTGTAAAGTTTGAATTTGTTTCTGACTTTTTGTATCTTCAGGGTGTTTGGCTCCAGAGTTCAAGGGCTGGGGCTGAAGTTTGTAGCTTGTTTGTTTCTTTAATCAAGCTGAGGGGGTTATTTCTTTCTTTTGTATGATTTTAAGGCTAAAACCAGAATAGGGACAAGCAGAAAGTTTAGTAGCTTCAGAGACAACAAAGGGCCTTCTGCTTCTCTGGGTTACTTGGAAAACTATCTCAATCGCTTTAAATAAAAAACCACAAAAAAATCTGCGACTCAATAATTTCCAGCTGCCTTTGCTACCCTAATCCTGGCAGTGCACCTCAGAGCAAAGCTTACTGTTGATTACCTGGCAATATTTTGCTTTTGAACCAGTTCCTGTCTTCTGGCCACAGCCTCCATGGATTCTGGTTGCAGAAAGCTGTATCCTTAAAGGGAGGGGAGAAAAAACAACTTGAAAGTTCACTTGTGTCCTCAGGTGAATGCACAAACCCCAAAGCAATGCAGAGACGCTTTAAAAAGCTTTTGAAGACTTAAACTGTGTGCTTCACCAGGAAGCTGATGTGACTTCAAGTTAAATCCCATTTGTGTTGATTGCTTTGGGAATATGTAGTAGGAACACGAAGTCCAGCATTGGGTATTTGCAGGATCAGATCTGCAGTTAAGTGTACCTGCCATTATCCGTAAAGGAAAGAGACAGAAAGGTGGTTTTATTTGGGAATTGTGTCTTTAAGTACATGTAGCTGCTCAGAAAGTAATAAACAACAGTTAAGCAAAACAAACCTGCTCCTTCAAGGCTGTTTTCAGCTTAGATGCCATGTAATTTTAAATTACATTCCTTTTTGAGGAGTCTCGTATTTGAGATCCACACTTGGCGGGGAGAAAGCTGAAACCAGAATTTTTTTGTTTGTATATCTATATGGCATCAAGAATTTATTCACTTATCTCAAAGAAGGAACTTTAAGGTATGACTTCTGTGTATAAGGTAAATTGTAAATTTGTGCAGCATGACATGCGTGCCACAGTTGTGTCACCACACTGTGATATTTAGCCTTCCCCTTAGTTAAAGCTGTGCCCTGTAATTTTGAGCCATTGTTAAAAGGTCTTGTAGTTGTCTTACGTGAGTAAATGGCATGGGATATGATTAAATATGATCAGTAAAGTAGTCCTTTAAAACAGCCAATGCTCATACATGATCAAGAGTTAAATGTAGCAGAAAGTGTTGTCAGTCGGACTCATTTGTTTAGCTGCATTCTTCTGTTTAGGTGTGAAAATGCTTGGAAAATACAAAACGAAAATGGGAGTTCACAAACATGGAAATGATTTTGAAAACAATGTGTTTAACAAAAGCTGAAAGAATGTGTTGAGAGTCAAACTGGCACAGTTTAGAATCTCTGGTAGGCAGACTGCTTCTTTTAGTGAGGCTATTTTTCCAAAGAAAAAAATGTTAATTGACACTAGCGATAACCCTGGGAAATACTAGTAGGTGCAGTCTGGGATCTTGTTTACACGCTATCACTTTCAGGATACAGATGAGACTTCATTACCTGGGCCTGGGTAAACACGATTGGCCAGTATGTTTGGCATGTTTGGGTGCTGCGGGACCGCGGGTCCCAGGTGAGACGCGATATGGATTTGTCTTGGGTCAGCTGATGCCATCATCTCAGTTGAAGGTAGCAGATCTCTGAGAGGACATAAATACATTCAGGCATGCAAAGGGCATTGTTTAGTTAAGAATAATCTAAGATCTTGATGTACTCTGGTACACAGTTACTCTTTAACTGCAGTGTTAGAATAGAGAAGTGGTGCAAAATACCTGTCTACCAGTCGAGGCTCAAACTGGGCGGGAATCGCCTGCATCCTCTGCTGGCCTGCACCCATTAGCTGAGGGTTTACTGCCATCAACTGATTTCTCATTAACATCTCTTGCCGCTGCCGCAGTTCTGACACAAAGCATATACAGTTCTGTTGTCAATGTAGTAAATTAGAAAGTGATTCTGTCTGCAGTGTAACTTTACCAGAAAACAGAGCTTTTTCGTCAAGTGCCAGCACTTTAGTGTGTTAGCAAATCATACTATTTTTTTTTAATAGCAGCAACTAAAAAAGATGTTTCCACTGCCACCTGCTTTTTGCTTTGTTTGAATAACGTAGATTTATACAATCAAACTACAATAAAAACAGGATGTGCACAGTCAAGTATACAAAAGGACAACTTACTGTTAGCAGTAATTCATGTAACACTGTAAAGCAGAGGGGAATAGCCATGAATGCTAAATTCTCTGCTTGAGAGAGTTTGCATTTCTAGTACAGTTTTGTTTTTAGGAAAATCTTATTAGCTGGAACCTGCCTTGTCATGAGACAGCAGCTCTAGAAAGAAGAGCCTGCAGTGATGAGCCAGAACCTCCTAATGTCCAGCTATTCCTTTTGTTGCTGAGCTCCTGTGTGACCTCTTCTTCCAGCTGCTTAATGTCTCTTGATCAAATTCTGAATGCAAAGTATCCCCCATGTTAACTTTTAACTACCTTAAGAGAAATGTTTCTCCAGTTACTCCTAAGATAAATTTCAAATACCTTTTAAAGACATTAAGCCCGTTGCTGGCTGTTTCTTGTGCGTTATGCAGATATTAGCGATCCTATAAACAAATATGTAGTTAGGTTTCTTCCTGCTTACCTCCCGCTGCCATGCCGCTTGCTAATCGATATAAGTGCTTTTCTTCTAGTGTTCCTTGCTCCCCCAAGATAGACATTTTTCTCATGTGTTCTCGTGGAGTCATGCTGCAAAGAGACAACAACTTGTCTGTTGTAAAGAACGGCATCAGCAGGCTCAGAGAAAAGTATAAGACATTCAACAATGTAAGAACCAGAGCAGGTTGTATAGATTAATTTCTCAGATAAGTAGGTAGGACGGTCACAGCTGTAGCTTTCAGTGCTCGTGGATTGTATTGGTTACCACACAGAAACTTCCCATTTTCAGGACAAGGCAAATGTTGCCCTTATTTAATGCTGAGTTGTGCAGTGTCCTTGGGTCTTATTGTGCAAGGAAAGTCAGGATGTGGGGAAATAGCTGCTCGAAAGGATGTAATTAAGCCAAAGTCTTTTACCTGCAGCCCTGTGTATTATAGCAGCCCTGAGAACTGACATGCCTGTGCTCAGGAATCGGTTTAATTCTGGAATTGTCATAATTTGGAGAGCCCTGTCTGCTATAAATTAAGTGAAACAGATGGAAATAAAAGGTAGAAATAAGCTGTTCCAAATGACTTCAGCCCCCTAAGACTGCCAAATGAAGTAAAAATGATAAAAGAACATGGTTTATAGTGATGTAATAAAACCAGCAAGGTTCAGGTTAATTACCCATATATGTACAGGTAAATAAAGCCAGTTGAAAAGTAGAAATCTAGACTAAAAACTAGTAGCTGAATAGCTGTGCCATCACTGAAGTGGATTTCTAAGATGGATTTCTAAATGCTCTAAAAGAGCATTTCCAAGTCTGTCTAAAAAGGAAGGTGACTACATTACAAATGATCCTGATACCAGGGAAATGAGTAACCACCTTGTGCAGATAGGTCATAAAAGAAATCATGTAACCCAAGGCCTGGATGTTAGAAAGCTATAATGTGTGGGATGCTTAAGTTGAGGTGTTGGCAGAAGGAGCAGGCAGCTCTAAAGGCAGCAGGAGCATCCGTATATTCATTTCAAACTAAATTTGCACGGCAAATGATTGATTTTTTTTTTTCCTAAAAGTAAGTTGAAATTAAGGAGCTGAATTTTCTTCTCCATTAGCTTCAAAATGAGTTTTCCAAAAGTAGACGAGTTAGTCATTTCAGCCATTGAGTCCGAGAGTGGAGACTATGCTTGGACCACGCTGCTGGTGTTCCCTCAAAATAAAAATTCTTTTCATCTGTAAACGTTGTAAATGCTAGATTCTGTGGTGGCCAAGACCCAGGTCTCCCTGGAAGCAGACAAATTTGTTAAATCCAAGAACAGCACCGTGTCCTTTGTTCTTCACATATGTATCTGAGCATGTGCTGCAGGACGTGTTTCCATTTGCCTTTTTCTTTTTTTTTTAAGGATACTTTAGACTTAAAGCGCTTTAGGATGTTGGGTGTTTCATGAAGAGCATTTGAGCTGCCAAAGTGCTTCTGAGCTGCTAAAGCATTTTAAAGCTCAGTACTAAAGCGATTTAGCGCTGAACTAAACTTCACAGCAGCTCGAAAAATAGATGGCAACCGGGATGATGGTATTTGCTGTACCATATTGGTCCAGTTGAGCAATTTAGGTGATTTTCTCTCACAGAGGAGTGGTCAATTATTAAACATGAGCAAAGCTGCCATTTTAAACTTCGTGCTAACCTCCCTCCAGCCTGCCCTTTGCACAGAGCACCTGGCTAGAGAATATGAAGGTGTGAAGCAACCAGCAGAGGTCCAGACAGGCATAATGGAAAAAAAATGGGAAGTTTTAGCCTTTTTATTCTAGTAAATCAGAAAAAAAAAGAGAAGATTTTAAAAGCTAGTATTAACACTAACAAAGTTTTGTCTGTCAGATGACTGACAAGCTGTACCACTTTTGCTTTTTAGGAATTAGTAGAATGCTTCTGTCTTGTCTTTTAATAACAGTTATGAATGCATTTTATTCTGGAAAAGCTGTCCCTGTGTGGGAAAAAGACATAAAAGTAAAAAGACACTTTTCTTTATCACACCTACTTAGTACTTCTATATTTTTACTGCTGTAGTAACACCCCTCCCTCAACTCCCCCCTAAAATCACACCTGTGACTAAAATTATTTGATACAACTTTAAAGTGTAGAATCGTGGAAAACCCAGTGGGAAAAGACCCATCCGTTCTGACCCAAATCCACTGCCTCCACTTGGGATCCCCCGTATTCCGCCTGTTCTGACAGACATCTACCAACATCCAAGTGGCAGCACCTCTGGTTAGAAACCAGTAGCATAAGTATCCTTGTGGAGTTTTCTGTATACTCTGTAGTTCCCAAAAGAAGTCTAAGTTCTTCAAAACAAGTCTTGTTCCTCACGCAAGAAGAGCATGACCAGCAGTTCAAGGAAGGTTATCCTCCCCCTTCACTTGGCCCTAGGGAGGCCCCATCTGGAGCACTGGATCCAGTTCTGGGCTTCCCAGTTCAGGAAGGACAGGGAACTGCTGGAGGGGGGACAGCAGAGGGCTACAAAGATGATGAGGGGCCTGGAGCATCTCTCTGATGAGGAAAGGCTGTGGGACTTGGGTCTTTTTAGTCTGGAGAAAAGAAGGCTGAGGGGGATCTGATCAACACCTATAAATGCTCTAAAGGTGGGTGTCAAGAGGACGGGGCCAGTCTTTTTTCAGTGGTGCCCAGTGACAGGACAAGAGGTAACGGGCACTAACTTGGACATAAGAAGCTCCATCTAAACATGAGGAGGAACTTTTTTTACTTTGAGGG
Source organism: Pedionomus torquatus (assembly GCA_013398155.1). Lineage (NCBI taxonomy): Eukaryota > Metazoa > Chordata > Aves > Charadriiformes > Pedionomidae > Pedionomus > Pedionomus torquatus. The sequence continues at coordinate 63,959 of VZRU01014709.1, read as the reverse complement.
TGTCAGAACCGTGGATCTGGCTGCCCAGAGAGGTGGTGGAGTCTCCACCTCTGGAGACATTCAAAACCCACCTGCACACGTTCCTGCGCAACCTGCTCTGGGTGGACCTGCTTTGGCAGGGCAGTTGGACTAGATGATCTCCAAAGGTCCCTTCCAGCCACTTATTGTTCTGTGATTCTGTGTTGGATGTGAATTATGTTATGACCTGTGTTGACAAGTAGTCTCTGATGTAAGTTCCTTTCAGAGCTGAAGTACAAACTATTTCAGACCGTTCTTTATTTTATTTTTTTTAAAATTCTTTCAAATGCTGGCATTTTCACTGAATGTATAGTACCAGATATAGTAGCATCCATAGTGGAGTTGTTCTGTACTTACTCATAGATTATTATCTACTAGATGACCAAGATTCACAGAGCATCACTTTGGGCAACATTCATTGCTTCAGGTGATGTGTATCACGTAAACAGCTTATCCTTGCAAGGGTAGACTAAGTGGTCTGTTGGTTTGATGTGAAAAAGAGACAGTAGTGAAAAAAGTCGCGGAATAATGTGACTTGAAAGTTTGTTGATATCTGCTTCCACTAAAGCAGTAGCTTACTGCTTCCACTGACCCAGTTTTTGGCTCACCATGAGCCAAAGGGAGGGTTTGATTCCTTAATGAGGTTTTCACTGGAGTTGCTCCATTAAGTCATTCTGTTTTTTTTTTTTTTTCGTTGGTGTGCCAGTCAGTCCTATCCAATTTACTTGGATTTCTTCTCAGATATCTAGAAATAACTTTGATATTTTGGGTAAAAATTTTTAGATATTTTTTCCACCAAAATTCTATTTTCCTGCATTGAATGTTAGAATATCAATATGGTGTAAACTTTACTTAAAGGACATACTTTGTATGTGTATGGCATGTGCATTAAATTGCTTGCTTATTTCCCTGAACTTCCTGTTCAGGAAGTATTGAATTGATCAGGTGGGATAAATAGTTAGCTTAATAACCTAATATAAAGACTTGTATGTAGCCCCGTGTCAGAAGGAGGAGACTGAACTTGACTAATCTTTGTTATTCCATTTGGAAAGCCAACTTTTTTTTGGTTACTTAGCTGGGGTTCTGATTGCAGGCCCAATTTAGGGTACTTAAGCTTCATACTATTTCCTTAAAAAATTAGCATGTTAGAAACCAGCATCAGCAAAGAAAAAAGATCTCTGAGGGAACAGGGAAAGTATATTTCTGATACATATATTAGCTGGGATTTGAGAGTAGCTCAAAATCTTGCATCAGGGTTGATATAAATTCATACACACCAGCTGTCCAGTGTTACATTCATATATGGCTCTTCTCTGATCCTATTGCACAAATCCTGGCTGTACAGCACATTACAGGGATGAAGACAAGTTAATCTCTACCTTCAGAGTCTTACCCTTAGCAAACCCTTCTTGGCAGCAGGCAGAACCACTCACCCAGTACTAATTCTGTCTCAATTTATTAGATGAGAAGTGGCAAGACACGGACTTCGTGAACCAGAAGCATTTGCAAACCTAATCATGCTATATGGGGTTTCAAAATGTCTATAGCAGTCTGTGTATCTATAATCTTAAATTGCATTGGCAAAGTACAGTATAGTCATGTATAATGTGGACTTGTTGGAAGACATATTATTTTAGGTAAATGCTTTAAGATTTCAATAACTAATACTGCTTTTATTTACATCAAACACATGGAATTAGCGTTTTTTTTAACGCAATGTTTTGTATACCTTTGCAGTGGCTCCACAGCCTGTTTGGAAGAAGCTGAGTATTGTTTAAAATGCTCTCTCTGTCAGAGAAATCAGATAAACATTTACTATAAATATGTATATATGCCTATGAGTGAAATGCATGAAATAACTCGTATGTAGTCTCGTTTACATTTGCTCTCTTCTTAGCAAAAGCTCTCCTGACTGCTTGGGAAAGCAGGTGATGTTTTAAAAAATAGATAAGTGTTCCAGTATTATTAATACTCTAATGTTATTAACTGTAGTATCAAGAGTTCTTGCCCTAAACTGATGCTAAGGGTTGTAAAGCTGGAGATTGTACTTATTCAAGAACCCACAATTAGCAAACTAAATTAGTTTTGGAAAGCGATGTTCTACCAACATTATATCATTCAGGAGCATGAAACACGCTGTCTTTATTGGGGTAAGGTACCATTGGAGAGACTGTGGGGCTAAATTCTAATCCTAGATACGTGGGCGCAGACTGCTCAGAGACTGAGATTAGAGTGTAATCCTAAAACTGGATTGAGAACGATACATTCCCTAAAGAAAGGAAAATAGCTATATTTATACTGCGAGTGTCAGCCAACAGAGTTGGCATTGCATGCCTTTACACTGAAATGAAGACCTGGACGTTTCACCATTTTTGAGCTGGCTAAATGGTAAGATTGCAAGCAGCAAGTCACTTTTATTTTTTTTAAATGTTATTTTTCAAATACCCTGGTGTCGGGAAGAAATCAAGGCTCAGTATTGGCAAACTCAGTCCTTCAGGAACTAAGTTAGGTTCATAATGGAAGTGTGTCTTCTTCCCACTGGAATGGCTGGGGGCAAGGGGAAACTGTTATGCCCGTGTGCCACAGCTTTGTGCATTGACTAAACCCAAAGGTGGGTGGCTGCCCCATGCTGAGCACAAACACCCAGCAAGAGCCCTCAAAGCCTGTGAGGTGAGACGGACAGATGGCGGGGGGGAAAGAAGCTGCCCTGCCATTTGATACGGCGCTGGAGGCAGAGGGATACGGGACAGGCAGCAGCTGAGGTGGGAATTGTGTTTAGCGCGTCTCCTGTAACCGCAGGACTGGTTTCTGCAGAACCACAATGCTGATACTATTCATTTGTGCTTTTGGCAGCACTCAAAGCTGGGAACACACTGAGTGCTTTAACTACGCCTTTTAAGTAAAATAACTAGGCAAGAATTAACAAAAATAGTGGTTCTGGCAGAGAAAGCCTGTGCACGTGTACGTGTGTAACATTGCATGCTCACCCTGATAAAATGGTGCATGAGAAGCTGTTTACAAGGGATGAGTCTCTCCATTACATCGGTTGTACACACAGAGATAAAAGCATGATGTAATTTGTTTTCCTTGTGGATTTATTTCATAATTGGAGATGACATTTGAAACATTATCCTCTTGTCTATTATTCTTTTAGAAGGCTAAAGATTGCAAAATGTGGCATAAGTGGGATCAGTTAAAGGGAAACTAGACTGTAATTTTTCCTTTTTAATCATTTCTACTTTTAAAGCATAGAAAAGAAGGTTTTGGTTTTTTTTTTTCTTTCTTTTTAACTACTGGAAAGAGAAGGCTTGGAATGGAAAGCTTTCTGACGCTTGGAGAGCAGGGCTGGTGTTTCCAAGTGAAATACTGTTAAATTTTAGTGGGATTTATGTCTCACTTTGACTTGAAATCCTAGTGCAAATGACAGCACTTCCAGTGCCAAAAGAAACCAGGTACTGGAAAGAGGAATGAGTTTTAGGAAGGCTATTTAGAACTATTTTTATTTAACAACTCTTTAACTTCACTGGCTAACTAAGAGTTTGAATTTAGAAAACTTGTACTGAATCCTCGGTACCTTCCCTATTCAGGTAGGATATTAAATATTGCAACAGTATCCATCCAACCGCCCAAAATCATCTGATAAAACAGAAAACTGCTTTTGATGTGTCTTATACCACTATGGTAAAACAAGGTCGTGCGGGTTTTTTTCATTAATAATTTCAGGTTACTTGCCTGTATTAGAAAATAAAAGACAGCGCACACTCATCTGAAAAAACATTTGCAGGTATATTAAAATACATGTAAGTCCCAGATATCAGATACTAAACCCACTGTTATTTTCCAAACTGCTATATGAAGTTGCAGGTTTTAATACAGACTTTTCCCCCTTGCAAAATTAACACGTGAAATTGCACACCTCGTCCTGTGAACAGACTCAGGAATTGGCATCTTGAACAGACAGAACATTTTTCGCTCCACTGTGAAGGGTCAGACCATGATGAAATGACTGAAGTCAGAATTGCCTCTCGCTCTTTCCGTATCTCTGGGGAACCAGGGAGATACAGAATTTCTCTACATATTCTCTAACTGAAGACCTGGAAATTTTAACTCCAGAGGCAGAATAATAGTGCCCAAGCCTTTCTTGAGCTGCAGTTAATTCCGGCCACATATTCCGATAATAACAGGGTATGAGGAACCCTCATCACATTATGATTTTTTATATTTTTTACAAAATGTATCACACCATATACACTGGTGTTCCACAAAGCTGCTGGTGCTGGGGTTTGTTACGGTGGCTACGCACACCAGCAAAATTTTAATGAGGTAAATCTCACGTAGGTGTGTCAGCCTAAAACCGCCGAATATATCTGTGTGATGATAGCCTTGATTAGTTATGATTGCACACTGATTTACAAAATCCACTGCTATGGGAAATAGCCCTAAAATACTAAGCTTTTTCTATTGCACTTAAAGATAAATTCACACAAAGATTAAGCTACATGTATTGGCAACAAATAGCTTTAAAGAATATTTTGTTATGGTTAGACAAGATAATGAAACATTTGTGCATGTACATTAAGCAACTCAATCTGTATCCCAAGTTTTTTAGAAGCACACTGATTTTGCAATCACAAGCCTTCCCAAAGTAAAATCCTCCATTTGCCAAATAGATCTTTAAATTTTTCCAAAATGATCAAGTTTATGTCCTAAAAACACAGCGTTTCCACCTGGATATGCAGGATTATTTGCCCATAAGAATGCATATAGTAGACTGCTGAGAAATCAAAACATAGTTAATCCCATACTTTGCTTTTCCTGTATCATCCCTGCCAACTCCTAACTTTACCCTCTGCAGTAAGTGCTGCTCTTGGGGAAAATAATCAGGAAGAAGCCTGTTTTGATCTGCCCCGTTTCCATCACAAGATAAGTCTTTCCCATCAAAATCTGAAAAATCAGACACTTCTTGGTATCAGTCGGCAGATGTTGCATCCCCATTTACATTTAAAAATATCGCTTTTTATTTCATGTATACTTACGTCTATTGTGAAGACCTTAGTTTTGGGTAAAATGAAGACACCATGAACATCCAAGAGCGTGTACCTTCACTGTAAGTCTTCCTTTTGAGCTGCCTCAGTAATGTGATTGGCAGCTTTTAAAACACATCAAGATTAACATGTCAAAAACTGCCTTAACTAACGCTGACTTGACTTTAAATACAAATTGAACTTATCTTGATTAGCCCTCATCCCTGCTTCTAAGCCCTACCCACTCTGACATCACAAGCCCTTCTCCAATACCATCCCTTAACCAGGCTGTAAAAACATAATTACAAGAAGAGCACTACACTGATCTGATAAACCTATTTCACATTTAACCTGCTAAGCTGTTGTTAGCTTTTAAGGTGCTTGATGCGTTCGCTTAAAAACTTCCCGTTCCAACAAGAAACACGAGAGAAGGTGAACGATTGCCTAGTTCTCGTGCGTCGTGTTACCTGTTTATACTGTTTTTTAGAAAAGGTGTACTTCTGCCCATTGGCAGGCAGTTATCCCAGAAGGGTGTTATCCCAGAGCTGTGTATCCGATTGGATTGGGGGGAACTAGAGGATGGAAATCCCGTTAAGCATATTGTGAGGCTAACAGAGGGATCAGATGGTTATACTGCTCAAGCCGGCAATTTACTCTTTAATTCTCACTGTGAGTGAGTTAGCTCTCAGAACAAATGCCTGGTACGTGGGCAGATTTTAAAATACCAGGGAGTGGTTATTTTCTTCTAATATCCATGTCAGCTGATGGGATGTAAGGGTTGATGTTTTTTAATCCCTCGTTCACCTGCCGAAAGTTCGTCAAGTGTGCGCTGCAACAACAAAAAGCTGTCCTCTCTCAAATGCTAACACAGTGCCTGAACCTGGCGAAATGGACCCATTCCTATTGAAAATCACCCTCAGGGAAGTGTTATCATTAGCAAAGGGATGTAATTCTGTTATAGATCAGCACTCCCTTACAGAAAACAAACTATTTTTCTGTAACATAACACAATATACGTATATATTATTTGATGTGGAATTACTCTTCATTTTTTTTTAAGTGACTGTCTAAATATTTTTCTTGTAAATACTGTTATGGCTATTTTGTTGCTGTCTGGACCTTCTTTATAAAGGAGAAAATCCCACCTAGGATCACTGTTTCAAATGATTTTTAAAATAACTTTAAGACTTTCATTATAAAAAAATAATAATTGGATACCAGATAAAATAACCTGAGAGCAGTTTTCATGTGGTTGTCCAAATCTTTGCGTGTGCAGACAGATGAGGATTCAAAGGAGCATTCTAGGCTTAAGAGATAATTTTCAGTTTGTGTTCAGTCCACTTCGGTCTGCAAATGCCTTCGGAAGCCTGTGACTTGAAGTGTAACGAGTAACAGCCTTGAAAAAGATTTTTCTGCTGGGATTTTTCAAGATGGACTGGCTGTGGCCGAGGCAATGCTTTGCAAGAATAAATGAAAAGCAAAGTCTTGCATCCACATTCATTTTTCATCAGATGTTTTACTCCGTGTGAAACATGTTTCATGGAAACCACAAAAAGTTTAATATCAGGAAAAAAATACTTCCTGAGGTAGAAACAAACCCAGCGATATAATAAGGATATTTATTTATTTGTTCCTGTTTTCCCTAATGAGGGAAGTTTGGAGAGAGAGCACAGTGCTTCACAACAGCCCTGGCACCCAGCCTTTGGTTTCTGGCTCCGTGGCAGGATTGCTGTGTGCTGTAGTGAAGTGTGGCAACCCCGATTCATAAAGGTGCTTTAACAGTCCCTCTCTGGAGAAGGTCTAGTTGTTCTTGACTGGATTTTACAGGCATCAGGCAGGGTTTTATTTCTGAATCATGCGGCGGTACCTGAAAAGAGGTTGTAGAGAGGCGGGGGTCAGTATCTTCTCGCAAGTAACAAGTGATAGGACAAGAGGAAATGGCCTCAAGTTGCAACATCGGAGGTTTAGGGTGTTATGTTAGGAAAAATTTCTTCACAGAAAGGGTTATCAAGCACTGGAACAGGCTGCCCAGGGAAGTGGTGGAATCGCCATCCCTGGAGGTATTTAAATATAAACTCAAACCTGGAATTTACCCATCGGGTATAGGATACCCCAAGAGAACATCACTTCATCATAGACCACAAGCAGTTGGAAGAGTGCTACCAAAAACCCAACAGATTTTGGCAGTTTCAGTACTATGCTAAAACTGAATTAACAGCTCAGACACTCTTTTTCTCAATTCATTTCAAGAGAAATGTCAACGGCTGTCACATCTGTCTCAATCCCCAAAGTACCAGAACAGGTTGTCAGTGTGGAATCAGCGCTGTGCACTGAGGTAGATACAGTCTTGTCATTGTCACTAGACATTTTGTCTGCACTGATTTGGGTCAGAACTTTCTTTGTTCCCTTTTGACAAAATCAGTGACAGTCGTGGCTCAGCTGATGGGATTTACGGTCTTCAAAAACAGAAGGCAAAAACTTGTATTAGTTTTCTTACTAGTTCAAGATTTATGTTGTTTACCAAAACACAGTGCTGGAATGGATTTGTGTAAGTGGAGAACCTGCTAAACTAGAGTCTAAGCAAGTTTTAATCCACTGTTTCTAAACACTGTCATCAGTGAGGAATCTGCGAAAGAGTGATAATCCTTATTTCTTCTCCTGATGGAAGTTCACTGAAGCAAGATACAATTCAATGGAGACTTATTTCTGTATAATGAAATAAGCTGGCTTGATCAGAAGTTGGCAAAAGGCTTTTTTTTTCACAGATGACTTTGGCTTTTTCCAAAATGAAATCTGTGTTCAGATATATCAAATTCTTTAGTTAAACCATACTTCCTTCCATGTTTCCCCCAGAAGATTTAAACTAGAAAAGTAAAGTGTCCGCAGCTGGCAGCAACAGGGAGGGAAAAAAGTGGTCTGATGGATGGTTGGGAAGACTAGGAGCAGTGGGCTGCAAATCCCAAGAATAAGTGGAATCCTGGAATCATAGAATCATAGAATGGTTAGAGTTGGATGGGACCTTAAAGACCTTCAAGTTTCAACCCCCCTGCCATGGGCAGACACCTCTCACCAGACCAAGTTGCTCCAAGCCCCATCCGGCCTGGCCTTGAACTCCTCCAGGGATGGGGCAGCCACAGCTTCTCTAGGCAACCTGTTCCAGTGCCTCACCACCCTCACAGCAAAGAATTTCTTCCTAATATCTAATATCTAATCTAAACCTCCCCTCTTTCAATTTAAAACCATTCTCCCTCTTCCTGTCACTACACCCCCTGATCAAGAGTCCCTCCCCATCTCTCCTGTAGGCCCTTTAGGCACTGGAAGGAATCCTGGGATTAGAAATAATTACCAGACTCTACAGTGACTTAGAGCCAGTTACAGTTGGCTTAGAAACACAAGAGCTTGCCTTTGGGTCCACTCACAAGAAACTGAAAAATAACTAGAGAAGGGAATGGAAATGTGTGTTGGTGTCACTGTTGCCATCTGATGTCCTGGGTATGCACAATGTCCTTTAAGCTGTAGCACTCCTTGCAAGCTAACTTTTTTTTCCCCAATCCTCAGCGATTTGCCTCGTTTTGAAGGGTAGGTGCTCTGGTTCTTTGAGGAGTTGCAGGATACTTTGAAGAGGGAAGCGCCCAACTTTGAAGTTCCTCTGCACTAAATCCATAGCCTCACTGGGAAGGTAACAGGGTGAAACACAACTGGCTGTCCCATGGAAAAGTGCTAGTTACCACAGCTCTTGAGAGAAGTTTGGAGAGACTGTTTAGATTACACAGTGCTGTCATTCCCAATGGAACTCTGGGAATTAACCTGAGAGAACTGGACCTAATCAGGAACAAAACTGAAGCTACTGAATTTTTTTTGACTTATCAATCATGGTTGATCTCAGTTCTGAAAGCCAATGAGTGAATCTAAGGGATGAAATATGAACCTCTAAGTTCCTTTGGAAATTAAATCGACCAAACATTGTATGTTGAAAGAAGACTGTATTTTATGCATCCCTGAATCAAAATACTTGGAAAGGTCTGGATTTAAAAGCGTACAAGTTGAGTTTTCAAAGAGCTGATTTTCTGTTTGGCTAGCAGGACTGAAATGGTTTGCTCAAAACTTTCAAACTGGCCACTTGCTGAAAGAGCAAATCAGTAGGTAAAATTTTATTACTATTTCCATGCACTCACACCAGAGGTAATGGAAGCTGCACTCTGCCATGTTTGTGTCATCTGTAGAATTTCACTGGTTTTACTCTGAATGTGCTCTTTTATATTTTATAGAATCACACAATCATACGATTGCCTGGGTTGGAAGGGACCTTTCAGATCATCTAGTCCAGCCATCAGNGGGACCTTTCAGATCATCTAGTTCATCAGCCTAACCCTGACAAAGCCCATCTCTAAACCGTGTCATTAAGTGCTATATCAACTTGTCTTTTAAATACCTCCAGGGATGGTGCCTCAACCCCTTCCCTGGGCAGCCCATTCCATCTTAATAACCCTTTCAGTGTAAACATTTTTCCTAATATCCAATCTGAACCCACCTAGCACAACTTGAGGCCATTTCCTCTTATCCTATCACCTGTTACTTGGGAGAAGAGACCGACCCCTGCCTCTCTCCATGTTTTCGTATTTGCTTGTCTGGGGATTTTTTTCATTAGCCTGTGTATGGACTTAGGGTATTTTTTGGATGTGGAAAAGCAGGTTATAACTACATTGGTATCTCATTCAAAAAAGAAAAGCGTTGAAAAAATATCCTTTTTGGAACTAACTCTTGAAATAGCAGCTAGAAATACAGGGATTCGGTTGTCGTCATTTAGGTCGACGCTAAAAATGCTTTACAACCAGCCCGTGTATCAGCATAAATTTATTCTCTCTGACAACACGTATTCGGGCTAAAGTCCCACAGAAAGCAATGGGGAGTTTTACTGAACTCTCCAGACCCATTGTACCAGATGGTACTGTATGGAAGTAACACTGATCCTTTGACTCTGTTGATTTCTAATTAGGTTTCTAGTAATTAATATAGTTTGCAGGCCTTGCATGAACTCTGCAGATTACCCATTCATGTGAATGATTAACTGAAAGGGGATTAATCCTGGCATAAGTTCAACCAAAAAGAATTTTCCAGCCTGAAAATCTTCTCCATCAGACCAGAATATGGTAATAGAGAATGAAGCATTCAGTTTGTGTTTGTGTAGTTCCATGTAAAAAAGAGTAACTCAGTATTGGGGTGTTAAAAATACCTGCATTGTGGATATAAATATAGATTTGTTGCAATAGATCTTTTAGTCGTGCTTTTTATGGAGATCAAAATGCATATTCAATACAGCATAGTAGTTGGGAAAATGTATTTATAATTGCTGTTATTTTATAGTAGGTAAGGGAAATTCTGACTTTGATAAAAAGGTTATGCTTTAGAATTCTATGTTTAGTAGCTCATGTTGGTGTATTCAACATTTTATAGCTGTAATAAATCAGTGGCAACAGGAACCATCACATGCCTCTGCTCACGAGCAGTTCGTCCAGCACGTGCTCTTGGAAGATTGTCCTGCCAAGTGTGCAACCCCTCCATGTCAGGCAGAGCCCACCTCTGCATGCTGGCTCCAGAGTTCCATAACTTCACTCTTTGTAGTGGTTTAAAGTGTGAGCGTACGGTGAAATGTCAAATGCCTTTCCACTCGTGGGAAGTCTCACTGAGTTTTGGGGACTGTTCGAGGTTACTCAGAGAACTATGCATTTCTGAACCCCAGGTTTTAGCTGTTTTCACGTGTACTCAGAGCATCTTCAGCCCCTCCCCTGATCAGTCTATGGTTGTAAATAAATACAGAATAAATACAGGGTTGGATTTAGTTTTCATAACTCAGTCAAATGTATTTTTAACAGCTGCCTCAGGAACTACTGTGGGCTGGTGGTTTATTAAAATCAGAATGTTGGATATGTATTTTGTGGGAAATGGTGAGGATACTCAGATGCTTTGGACCAAACTGAATCCTCAGGCATGCACAACTGGTCTCAGTGCAGGGAAGTCTGGAATGAGTTTGCTCCAGGGTATCGTTAGCATTGCACAGTATTTCTGAGAGTGTAAGGTTATAAGGAGGAAGCATTTATCCAGGTGGCAGCACTCTGCCGAGCTTTACCTGGAAACTCAAGCAAAATTTCCTTCCCCAAGTTCTGCAGAGCATTTCCCACTGCTGAGAGCAGTGACGCCCATTCATTCATCCTCAGGGAATGGTCCTTCCTTTCCATCGCATGTGCAGTTTGTTCTGAACGTTTTTGTCTGGCCCTAACACTGATCCCTGCTGCTTTTGAGTTGCCTGGGTGTAGAGAGAGTCAACATCCAATCAGTGGGTGACAGATACTGTGGCACCAGCAGAATCGCATTGGTGCCAGCTGAAGGCTCCTCAGCTGCATAGAATTTTGCTGCCTCAGTTATAGAGGGTCAGAGCTGGGTTAAAGCTGGAGGATGAGGGGAAGGGACAGAGCAGGAGAGAGAGGATGGTGAGCACTGTGGCAGCTGTGATTTGAGGTATCTGGCTGGGAAAGATGAGAGCAGTGCCCCTGGTGCTGGAGCAGGCCACTCTTCCCCTACCCTCGTTTGGCAGCAGCTCCTGGCACACGTGTTCTGAGCCAGCGCAGCCCTAGAGCGAGTCACCTGGCACTGGCAAAGTCAGCAATGGGACAATAAGCGTTTTTTCATCCCTAGCAGTGTTTTGGCCTGCACGACTGCCCACTTACCTGCAACAAATTGAGCCAAGCAAGAGAAGCCCAGTGGAGGCTGCTGCAGGCAGGGACAGTCCTGGAGAGAAGGGAAACGGAGCAGCAGAGCTGTGTGCTAAGGAAAGGGAGAAAGAGTAATGTGGCAGTGATTCAGTCTTCTTCTCCCACGGAGAGGAGTACGGTGGCTTCACTGGGTGTGAGCAAAGAGAAGGGAACTGCCTTAAAAATCCCTAGCAGATAAATATCCATAATAATTAAATTCTATTTAAATATTGGGCCAAGTGCCTCCCTGGTATAACTGCAATGATTGTATGACAGCAAGAATGGGTTTAGTCCAGCGTGTTTAGATTCTGTATTATTTTAACTAGATGCTTTGGATTTTGTTTTCCTTTAGTGGGTAATAAGGCCCATCCAAAACAGATGTGCTACTTTGCTTGGGTTTCATTGAAAGAGACACTGCTAAAGGGAGAGGAAATCCCCAAAATGATACTCAGTGATTAAGTACATAGAATATAGGATTTCAGTGTTTACAAATCCTTTTTTTCAAATGAACTTGTGGCACTAATCCTCTAATGGCATTATTTCTTTGGAATATATGCCGGATTAAGGAGTCACAATGAGGCAAAGTACAAAAATCCACGTTAATCTCTCACCAGTGGATGCTGTGTGGGATGCAACCTTAACTATTTTGTTTCAAAATTGGTTCTGTTCCTAACCTTGCCCCAGGTCTTCACAGAGGGAAGAGTGGATATAAACAACTGTGACACTGAGCGCTCAGCAGATGGTCACAAACCATTTAACTGGATAGAAAGGGGAAGGCGTTTATTATTTTTAAACTCTGAAAGCTAAGCCTGCCCTGTGCTGCCCATGATAGATTGCAAGAAGCAGACACGCAGGACCGCAAGGCAGGAGCAGGACACATGTCCAGGAGTGTGCCATGGAGGGGACACCAACCAACACAGCAGATGATGGGGACGTGGCTGGGCCTGGCTGTCAGGATATATCACGTGTTGACAGCAGAGCCTGGAAAGTAATGCTTTGTGTTTTCTGCCCAGTGCAGCCACCTCACTCTGGTTATCCTGCTTTTGGGATAACCCTGCTGTCACCTCGTCCCTCGTAGCTGCTGTAAATAAAGGTAAAGATCTGCTTTCTGGGAAGAGGAAATTGGGTCACTGTGAAACTGCATTTCCCTTCTCACGGGGTTACAGGGATGCTGTCATGGTGCCATGAGGTATTTTCACTATCATTCAACAGCCTGGAGTGGTGAAAGGTTTTCTGAATGGGCAACACATCACCTAACACTGATGTCAGAGGATTCAAATTAGCCCAACGTAACCACTGTAATTGGTGCTTAACATGCTTAAGGATTTCCCCGGTTCCAGGGAGCAGAGATTATCAGATATTCCCATTCCACGTTCTCATCGAACTGCAGCGGGCATCCAGGCTCTTGGGCCAGCAGAGCCTGGCACACGTGCACAAACCTGGGTTGCTTTGTCCCTGTTTCATCCCCGGCCATCATGTTAAGCACAAGTAACGTGGAAAAAAGTTGTCAAGTTTAATGAGTTCCATACCAACAGAAATGCTTGGGATTTTCAATAGTCTGCATAGCTGAGACGCCTGAACATGTGAAGTGAATTAGCGCACAGAGTGGTGACCTTTAGGTCTGTAGTGAGATGCTACTTTCAGAAACTGGGACAGGACAGCCACTCCTTGTGTCAGAAAACCCTTAAACCAATTCGGAGACCTTTTCTGTTTGGGAATAGAAACGTGCCCTCCATTCCTGTAGGGAAAGACTGTTCACTGGGGTGGTTTTGTGCATTTTTTCATACTGTAAAGGCTTCCCAGCACAGTACCTTGCATGGGCAGGAGGATTCTCCTGATGTTCCCTTTAAATGTTTCTTCCTTTAATTTTCTCCCCTTGGCTCCTAGCAGCACCCTGTGCCTGATTCCACCCCATCTGAATCATTTGTACCCTGATACGCTGAGCCCTGATACGGCCCTGAGTCAGGCCCGTCCTCACGGCTGGTGTCTGCTCGTCGTGGTTTGGGCTGGGCTGGCCATTAAAACAGATGCTTTCAAAGGAGTCGTTAGTTTTGTTGACCAACTTTATAATTCCCCACCAAAAGCACTCCAGTTCGCAGATGTCTGTATACATATCAGTGGATGGTCCCTCGTATTTAAGAAAGTGTGACTTATATTGCAGCAGGTGCAGACAAAGGTGAGCAGGAAATATTAAGGGAAGCAGAGAGTTTGCCCTGCGAGGGGGTTTGGTTGGTTTGGGCTTACAAAAGTGAAGACCTCGTAAATTAGAAAGCATCATCAAAGCTGAAGAGTTTCAACATAAATGGCCATGAGGATGTTTAAGCTAAAAATCAGATTCTAGGGCAAACAGACAAAAGAAGGTATAGTGCAGTTTGATGTATGTATGTGTTTATCAAATGATTTCATCGGGATGTTGGATCGTGCTGTTGCCCACAAGATTCTGCTGGATAGTGCAGTGTACCCTCTCACGTCTCCCTCTCCCTAGAGTGAAGAGGGAGTTCTCTGTATTCCTTTTTCTTACTGAACTATGTACAATCTCCTGCTGACAGCAGGGCTTTGCTCAGCCTCCTGCAGCATTTCTGACCAGTATGGACAAAAGGGGTGGGAAAACAAAGAGCTTTTATTCAGGTAGTTTTTGTAACCTGATCTATAAGGTGACTCAGCCTCTTCTAACAACAGCTGTGTGAGGGACATGCAGTGGTTAACATGCAGGATCCAAGTCTGGGCTGCCACTTCCTGATTTCTGCTTTCTAAGTGATTTAAACTGGGACATGATCAGAGCATTTAAATGGACTTCTCCACAGCTCCCCAGAAGAGAGAGGCCAAGGACCGCAGGTTGGCGTTGGAAGACAGCGCAGAGGAATAGAGGCATCGGGAAAGAGCTGACAAACCCTTCGTGCAGAGCTGCTGCTCTCACACTGATGGAGATAGAAACTTTTGAAAGAAAAATACGTGGGAAGTCCCAGTAGGGAAAGAAGTGAGGTTTTGTTCGCATGGCACGACTCGCTTCTGCAAGCCCTGAACGTACCGTAAAAAGTGAAAGAGATTCTCAAGTGTACCCATGGAAAAGACAGGTATGTTTCTTTGTCTGTTTAAAATACTACTGCTCTACAGCATGAAAGCACAGCCAGGGTAACCAGCAGCACTTTACAGTTCAGTGAATGTGCATGTACAGCTGTGTACAATTTTTTGTATGTTTTTTGTACTTAAAAGAAGTTCAGTTGTGACAGGCTCTTAAGAGCAAGACTTTAAAAAATGCATCAGCTTTTCGGGTTTGTAAGTGCTCTGCCCTAGAGCTTGTATCATGGCAGAAAACTTCCAACACAATAAGAAAATTGACATATGTATGTATTCATCAGTATATATACCCACATTTATACACATACACGCACAAAAAGTACATGTATATAAAAATATTTGAGTTATTATGATATTTTCCCCTGATCTGACTCTTGCTATAACATGAAAACTATCTGTACAAGTGATAGATACTTCTTCACCTGTTTCTCTTTTTTTGGAAAATCGATGCTTTTGGCCATTCTATAGAACTGACAGTTATTAAAATGTTTGTGCTGGTGTGCTCTTGGGATGATAGCGATCCGTGGAAGGAGTTCTGTGTGCGGGTCTGCACTGGGGAAGCGGGACTCTGTGCGAGCGCAGAAATCCATTCAGGAGCTGGGGGGTATTACGGGACAGAGGTCTGAGCACACGTCATTCCCTCCACAGTCCAGTGGCACAGTGGGGCTTGAGAAAGGGCTTTTCTACATAGTCCTCACAAAGCAAAAGGCAATGAATGCCTGTTTAATTTTTATGACTGCTCTATTAACAGCATGTGTGTGCAGGCAGGTGCTAGAATTAAAACTAAAGAAAGAGCGTGAAATTCATGTTTTGAGAAAAACAAAGCCACTTCAGAATCACTGGGTGATGCTATGGCTTGCAGAGTATAAACAGAATTAAGGAAAGAATGTGTGTAAATTATAAAGTCAAACTTTAATTTACCTGTGAATTAGTCATTGAAACTGAGGTCGCTTAAGTACTGAACTGTTCCAAAGAAGATACCTGGGGGGCTTGTTTTGTCCCAGCAGTGGCCCACTCCCAGCACTCAAAGCTATAGTATCTAGTTGTTTCCTGCTCTGTCACTTCAGCTTTGTTCTCAGGTTCATGGGGTTTTGTTTGCACATTCCACCCTGAGCTTGGAGGCGTGTGACATTGCTCAGGCAGGGTTGTCCTTGTACTCCCTGTTGCTCACCTGCTCCTCTCACCTTCCTGACTGTCAGACTGGCCTTTGGCAGGAAGAATCACTTTGGTGTCAAACTCAGAACGGGGACATGTCATCCTGGCTTCTTTCGTGTGGCCACAAGAGTATGAACTGAACCTGGGGATTAAATGATAGAGGAGGCAGCAGGTTAGTCCTGGTGGCCAGGTGGGGTGTCTTTAGGGGCAGCCTGCATTAACGAGGCACCAGAGAGTGATGGTTGTACAAGTGAGGAGAGGACTGGGACCACTGAGTCTGCTGTGCAAATATTGAGCATTACCAGTTCCTTTTGAAGGAGGAGAAATTAGTTCAGAGTCTTGTCTGCTAAACAGTGCTTTTCTGTTATTAGCCCGGAGGGAATAGTAGGAAATTTTCTGGCATCTGCCATTACAAGAGAAGATAAGCAAGAGTAAACTAAACTGAGAGGGCATCTCAGCAAGGCGTATCAATATCTAAAGGGTGGGTGTCAAGAGGATGGGGCCAGACTCTTTTCAGTAACTCTTCAGTAACAGAGCACTCAATGAGGCAGCTTAGAGAAGTTGTGGAGTCTCCTCTGGAGACATTCAAAACCCACCTGGACATATTCCTGTGCTCTAGGTGACCCTGCTTTGGCAGGGGGTTGGACTGGATGATGTCCAAAGGTTCCTTCCAACCATGACCATTCTGTGATTCTGTGTAATTCTTTCTATGTGTCCTGGTCCGCTGGAAGATGATGTTCAGAGCTGCCAGGATAAGCGTGAAGAGGACATCCCAAAGAGTTCCCCATTTGACTTTGTTATGAAACAGTTCCAAGGGAAGAGGTCCTCTCCTAGAAAAAGAAAAGAGCAGCCTTCAGCCATCAAAAACTTCTTCAGGGGCTTTGACTTTGGGAAATCTGAAGGCAAGGACAGAAGGGAAACCAAAGAAACAGAAATGAACAACTCTGGAGCTGATGGTCAGAGTGAGAAGCAAGATCTCTCTGTAGAAGGTAATGCTGCTACAATAGTGAAATCCATGTGCATGTTATGTATTTTATTTTCCTAGAAAATCAATTGCTTTCCTTCCTAGCCAAAAGCCTGTATTTTACTGCCCACAGTTTATCCTTTAGCCAGGATTTCCTTCTGATTGGAACATTAGCGAGGATGTGCCCTCTTATTTGATAGGTGCCAAGCGAGGAATCAAATCCATGTTGCTGAGGAGGGATAAAGCTTTTGGGTCCCCTCTCTCTTGATCTCCAATGTGAGAGGTCAGCGCTGGAGTCAGCTCATTAGTGGCAGAGCTTATTTGGTTCCAAAGCCAAGCTTTGAGCAGTAGCGTGGCGTTGTTGTGTTTAAGATCGGTCTCTGTCCACCCTGCTGCTAAAGCGATCTGAAGACAACAGGAGCAGATGTTTCCTGCCACTTGACACTGGTTAGGGGGAGGGGAAGGGAATGGAAGTTCATTGTGTATGTTATTTTGTGCACACAAGAATAATCTTTACATCCACACCAGCAAAAATGAGGCTGTTTTTAAAAAGGAGCTGAAACTTGAGGCTTAGAACCCCATCCTAAGAGTTTTGGGTAGGTTTGGGCAAACAAGGAGGCAGCAACGACTGAGAGCAGGATTGCTATTTTGTGTAGTTTTTGGCTGCTTTTTTCCAGCTATAGGCATCAGGTGAAATTTCTGATTTGTTAAAGGTTTTAGCAATGAATGTAAATACAGTTTTCCTTCCTGTACAAACTGCATGGAAGAAGAAGGTAAGTGGGGATTGCTTTGGAAAGCCAAAACCAGCAGGAACTGCCTTACACAGGCAAAGTATGAAAACGAACACAGGGTGTCACGAAGGAAACAGCAGGTTCACCACGCAATTGCGGGGCTAATTAGAGCTAATCGATCAGATACAGGCCATATTGCAGCAGTGTGGCTACAGTGGAAGCACACACAGGGGGTGGCATGATTTGTGTGTCCAGAAAAGCTGCAGTTCAGAGTTTTGCATGAATTTCACGTGCTTGAACATCCAAAGTCACTGGCATAAGGTGGTGTGGAGAGGTGCAACAGGAGATGATTCTCTCACTCTGCACCAGGAGCTTTGTAGTGATCTTCATAGCGATTTTATCACTTGGTTTATTGGTCCACATTGATCAAAAATATAGCCCTGTCTACTGACAGATTTAGTTCATTTCCTAAAGTCTTCATGCAATGGCCACAGACAGGTTTTACATGTTGTGTCAGTAGCAAAAGTAACCAGGGCTTTATTTCTGTGTTACTCAGAGGGACTTTCGTATCACGTTTCTGAAGTGGAGTCACCATCTGTCGAGCAGAGATTTAACCAGTTCATGCAGAAACTGGGAAAGAAACCCAACAGCAAGAATTTGGATCTAAATAATTGTGCATTAAATGCGCAAGATGTAACAGAGCTGGGTAAATATACATTTTATTCACCTAGTCGCTTCATGCATTTCTTTAATTCTTATTTGCCTATTCAATTACTCATTCTCCTCTTTTCCCTTCCCTTTCTTTTATACAGGACTGGCTTTATTTAGCATTNAAAAATCATTCAGGTCTATGAAGCAGATGAATCTCCTCACTCTTAAACTACAGATAAGAAAACAGAGGTGCAAAGTGTCATGACTTTATAATGCTGTGTTCGTTACAGAAAGCATCTCTATATGAAGGTGTATTGACAGGTGGGGTGACAGAACACACATTTTCTTTTCTTTTTTTATTTTACAGCTTCTTTACTGCCATTTCTCCCAGAGCTGGAAGAGATCAACCTGTCCTGGAATGGGTGTGTTGGTGGGACTTTGAAAACTCTCACTGTTCATCTTCATCACGTGAACCTGTTAAAAGTCCTTCGACTTAACAGCTGCAAGCTGACAGCTGAGGATGTCATCTCCTTAGGTACCAGATTTCATTGACATTTCCTTCCAGACAGCTTGGATCTAATGTAATCCATCGCTTCTCTTCCTACATCCTACTCCTGCTCCTTCCACACCAGGCAATGTAAACTCCAGCTGGGAAACAGTAGAAAGAATTTGGGCTTATGAGTGACCTTATACATTTGAGTAGCTCTGCCGACTTCATTCCTCAGGGTATGAAGCTTTCATGTTCAGAAGGGAGCAGAATTTAGTCCCATTTGCAGGAAAGCATGTTTTCAATTTGGATTAGGTTTATTTATTTTGCTAGCTTTGATATCTAATGGTAGACAGAAGAACTGAAACAAAGCCAGTCCTAATAGGGTCAGCTTAGGTCTTCTTGCTGCTGGGCAGATGAGTGCTTGTCACAAAAAAAAAACAATAAAAAAGGATGGTCTTTTTGGAAGAGACTTAAAACCAGAAGTGCTGCCTTGAAGCTTTATGATTTGTTTTTTGTAAGTCTGACAGAAGCTTATTCTTCTGCTTTCTACTTGGAGTGCTTGCAACCCTGCTTTCTGCAAAACGTGAGATTTAAAGATTTTAAAGGTGTTGTTATGCACTTAAGTTCTGATACTGAGTCACCTTTGGGCCTGGAGTTTACTCTGGGGTGGGTCCATGATATGTGTCTAAAAGAAAGGCAAACTCAACCAACTAGGAATTCTAAAAAACTACACCTTATTATGGAAGTTCTAAAAACCACTCTGAATTATGAAACTGGTGTTTATGTCATTCATGTCCAGGCTTTTTCCAGGAAAGGTTGAGAAATAAAATGTCATATGTGGTGGCAGCTCAAAAGTGGGTCATGCTACCTGTTGGGGAGGAAAAATGCATCTCTACAAAAGCTGGTGAAAATAATTGGTGTGTTTCTGATGAGGGTAAAATCTGTGTTTTGTTTTCTATCAGATTTTTTTTCAAATTTATTTCACTCTTTTTCAAACCCTTTCCTCACATTTATATTTTTTTCTCTTGACTTTCACTGGTTATATTTCCAATTGATTTATTCTGCCTGACTCTTCTGTGGTGTTTCCTTTGCCCTTCTGGCTTGGCCTCTGCTGAGAGAGACACAAAACTGATCATAGAACCTGAATTTCCAGTCCAAATGTGATAGTCTTAACTTGTGGAATAGCAACGGTCAGTCTGCATTGATTTGGCCTGCAGTTTGGAAAACAGCATGCGTATTTAGGCCAATGCTGCCTGTTTGGCTATTTCCACATCTATTTGTGGAAACGTGGCCACTTGTGGACTTAGTGCATTCTGCTTAGAAATCAATAACTCAAATATAACCATAATATCAACTTCGTGCTGTGTAATTGTTCAGAGCCGTGACTGTGAGAGGTGGTAGGAAACTATTCCTGGAGTTACAGTCCTTTATTTATCTTCTGGGTGGAAAATGTGTCTGGAATGTGAGTCCCCGTGTCAAAGAGAAGCAGGCTGTGCTGCAGAGGCAGAACCACTTCTCAACTGCAGTGCATTGCTCAGCATTCAAAACTGGGGCAATAATTTAAAATAAAAGCAAAAATGAAAATTAAGACATGCCCTTTTCTCTCAAACCTGCATATTCACTTACAACAACAGAAATAATTCTTTTTCTGTTACAAATCTTTTGTGAAGAATTAATTACAAAACCACACAGACACGAAAGGGGATTATTATTAAAATACAATTCTCAATTATTAGGTTGATGATGAGACTTTAGATCAAAAATTTGTGTTTGACACTTTGAAATGCATTTGCATATGGTCTGATTAATTGATGTTTTTTTGGGAATGAGTTTATATAAATATAGATCTGCCTCCCTGCCTCTACAGAGGAAGTTAGGAAGCTGGATTTTGCAGTGGGAAGTTAGTATTAAAAAGAGACTCTAACACAGTTCATGTTGGCAGGAGCGTCCAGCCTGGAAAAGGCTTATTTTTCTGAATGTAATCAAAATTGGTGTTTCTGCCTGGAAACCACAGGAAAGTTAGTTTGGGTCTAAACAATGCTCATCTTGATTCTTTATCAGGTGGGTCAGAAATTTCCTGTCAGAAATGAAACTTGAAAGTTTCAGAAATCGCTGTGAGGGGACTTCTTTCATCTCCTCCAGAACAACCTGTGGACACGGTACAGAGGACGATGGAAGTTTGCCAAATAAAACAGAGCAGAACTATTCAGGACAGTAAATTCCAACTTGTCACTTGTGTTCATTTCCCTGTAGACTAGACTTTGTGGGTCCTGGCACAGGCCCACAACGATGGCCAAGCCACCTGGGTGTGCCGTGACAGTGACTTGTGATCTCTATCGCTCCTTAGACGAGGTGAAAATTTATACAACAATGCTGCAGTAGCAACAGTTCATGGCATGCTCCATTTTTGCTGGCAAGCCACACAGAATGTAATAATTTGAGAATTAAGTGGCTAACCTTCTCCTTCAGGATATTCAAAGCCTGTATTTTTGTCTTGCGCTGAAATTGATACCTAGAATGAATCATCTTAGACTTCTGTTACAGGAGAGGCATTTGAAATGGTTCCTCAGCTTGAAGAACTGGATTTATCATGGAACAGTAACATAGGTGGAAAACTATCACTCCTGACAAAAAAACTCCGGAAAGGCTGCAAGATAAAACTTCTGAAAATCACAGACTGTAACCTGACAACGAAGGATGGAGAATCCCTTGGTATGTGTGTTCACAGAGCTGGACTGAGAGACTGGCTTCACAAAAATGTAAATTGTTTGACGTAGATTATGGCTGCATTCAGCTCAGTATTAATTGAAAGTTAATTTATTTCAGCTCTGCATTATAATAGTATTTACCATGCAGTATTGCAGTATATGGATTTAATGCACTTTCTTCCAAAGAAAGGTGTTCTCTTTAATCGTTTGAGGTAGGGTTGCGAAGAATAGCTGGATTTAAGCCACAGTCTGGCTGCCTCAGAGGTCCAGGGCTGCTGGATCCTTTGAGACCCCGAGCAAATAACTTGTGCCAGAATTTCCAACATGGGTTGCTTAAAATTAAGCAGCTGAATATATAGTTCGCCATGGGATGGGAAAGAAAGCCTGTGGGATGGGAATTTAGGCTGAGTTGGCAACCACTGATCACCCCTCCCCTCTTTGTTCTCACTGTAGCTTAATCCTGTGTGGTCTTTTGGTGTGATTCTGTAGAATGTAAAAGATAATTTCTCCCTAAAGAGAAGCCCTTGTGCGCTCATCTCCACTGCAGGAGCTGGCCATACGTAACATATAGTCCTATATCTTTTCACTAGAAGTTTTTCTTTCTCATTGTACTCCTGCTTTTTATCCCCTGTACTTTTCTAACTGCCCTTGTATTTTTTCGCCTTTATTTTCATGCAGATTTTTGGCGGATTTTCTTGATTCCTATTCAATCTTTGTTTTGTTGTATTATTTAGGTAGAACAGGAACTTAGTAAGTCTAAACCACACATATAGGCAAACCCAGCCTACCTCTTCCTGTTTGTCATGGTGCTGTATTTTTCCAGGGTTCATCTGTATGTATTCCAGACCGTTAACAATTCTGGTTGTCTTTTTTTTTTGTCTTTTTTTTTTCCCCCAGCTGAAATTCTAAATGTGATCCCAAACCTCGAAGTATTAGATCTGTCTATCAACAAACACATCGGCTACAGCATGAAGGTTATTGCTCAGGACCTGAAAAATGTGCCCGGCTTGAAAGAGTTAAACTTGCACATGTGTGGATTAAAGCAAGACAGCCTCCAGGGCTTAGGTTAGACTTTGTGTTCAGAAAGACGTTCATTCTGAATAAATTGTACATCTGAAAACCATTTAAGAAAGGCAATGAGGTGGGATTTCGCCAATGGTTTGGCAGCATTAATGGGCAATCGTTATTTGCTGTTTGAGGATTGATAAAAGACTACAGAGACTTTCAGCAGGAGTAGCATTTGTCATCCCCGAGCTCCGACATGTGAAAGTCAGTGGGGAGAGTCACCCTCCACACCATTTATCTGAGACACATCGTAGGGCAGATTAATGGCTCTCTGGCCTGCATCCTCTCTCCCCAGACAGAGAAGGGGGCACAGACAGGCCAGCGAACTTTTAACTAGCTAATCCTTCGCTCGGAGGGGAATCCAAATTCACCAGTATCACTTAACAAGCCTCCAGTGAAGCCATATGAAGTGGGGTTATTATCTGTGTCTCTCACTAGTGGAGGTCTTACCTGTAAGACAAAACACTGATTAGTGCACCCAGTAGTAATTTCAGCAAAAGGCTGAGGATTGAATGGATCTGGGGGATGAGCCGGCCTCACCTTCACCTGCTCTTTCAGAGAAGAATGGAGCTGCACGGATGGGAAGCTTTGCAGTATTACTGTATGTCTGCTGTGATTATATGCCAAAGCTTAGTCTGAGAGCTTTGCCTGCAATACCTTGGGCAAACTTTGACGTTAAAGTAAATAAACACGAAAGCCGTGACCTGTACTATTGTAGCAGCCGGTGACCAGCACGCTCCCTTTTCCATTTCAGACACTGCTTTACAGCACCTTGCCGAGCTAAGAAAATTAGATATATCGTGTAACAAAGAGATTGGCGGTGGCTTTAAAGACTCAACAGCTCATTTGGCCAGCTTGAAAAATCTGGAAGTCCTTGATCTCCACCAGTGCTGCGTAACAGAAGAGGACATGACCGTTTTGTGTAAGGACATGTTAAGGAAATCCATTAAGAATGTAGGTTTTGACTTCTGAAAATATCTCAAAGGCATAAGAGATTCTGCCTGACCTAGTCTAGCAGATCTCAGTATGTTTTCACTGGGCAGTTCTGGAAGAGCAGTGTGGAGAACACCTTTTTTAATCAGTATGGAGTGGGTTTTTTTGCTGTACCAAAAGATATCTCATAGTGGAACTAAGGACCTGAATCCGTCATGATTCAGACCCATGATGGGAAAGTAGGAACTGCCACCAAGCACTGCTTTTTTTTGGTAATCAGCAATTTTGGAAATATACAGGGACATTTTCCCCACTGGTACAAATTGTCTCAGATGCAAGGTGCGTTACGTGCATGTAACTGCCTGGAACTCCCTTGAGTTTGAACTTTGATGTTCTGAGACCTTGCATTGCTTCTACTCCTTACAGAAAAGCTGAAGACTATGGTCTCCAGGTTGAATTGATCCAACTTATAAATACTATTAGGAAGAAAAAAGACATTTCCCAAGTAATCAGTGTGACAGTTTATTTTCCTGTGTGAACTCACATAGCGTTTTGACACTGGTTTTTACTCTTTAGAACAACAACAAAAAATGCCATGACTCAGAGCTTATATTGCCCACATCTTATTTTCTGTGATAAAAAAAAAAGGTGATTTGAAAAGCTGCTGGTGAATCACTGGGAAGTATTAACTCTTAGTAATAGCAATCGTGATTTACTTTTAATTTCTTGACCAGTAGAGAATAATAACATTAATATAAAGGAGTTTCAGTAAGCAGTGAAGACATTTGGAAATAACTTCCATCTCATTTAATGTGAAATTCTCTACTTCACTGAGAAAATTTCGACAGGAAGCTGTGTTCTGACAACCTTCCACACAGTATGTAATACCTAATTTCTTAAACATTCCTACTGAAAATGACAAGGCTACTTACGGTCTAAAACATTCCTCACCATAAATTTGAGTGTCAAAACTTGGCTTAGGCATTTGGATTGATTCATAAAGAAAAGAAATGATGTCAGGCAAATATAAAACTATATATTTGTTCTGGATCAGTGGCTGACTAATAAATATTTCATATTTTTATAGCCCAGGTGATACCTTTACTCTCCAGTCTTCAAGAGCTGAATTTATCCTCGAATAAAAATGTAGGAGTCTCATCTCCTCTTCTGGGCAGGCTCAGGTTTTTACCGAAGTTGAAATCTGTGGTGATTAGCAACTGTGGTTTACGTGAAGAGTCGCTTTCATCACTAGGTAGGAATGTTTTGTTAAAGTGTATCCTGGTGGGACAAAGCACTTCATTCCCCTTTGGCTGAACTCCAAAGGTCACAGTTACATTATAGAATCATAGAGTCATAGAATGGTTAGAGTTGGAAGGGACCTTAAAGATCATCCAGTTCCAAGGCCCTTGCCATGAGCAGGGACACCTCCCACCAGAGCAGGTTGCTCCAAGCCCCATCCAGCCTGGCCTTGAACCCCTCCAGGGATGGGGCAGCCACAGCTTCTCTGGGCAACCTGTTCCAGGGCCTCACCATCCTCAGTAAAGAATTTCTTCCTAATATCCAATCTAAATCTCCCCTCTTCTAGTTTAAATCCATTACCCCTTGGCCATTATACCACAGGTCCTAAGTGAAAAAGCCTGTGCTGAAGCCAGTGCTTCATGGGACCTGGTTGCAAGGGAAGAATGTTGTATGTCTTCCCCCATGGTACCTGACTGGATGAAGTCCTTTTAGTCCTTTGGCTGACAGCTTTCCAATACTCCCTAATTTCAAAATAGAAAGTAAAACGTGATTTCATATTGTGCTGTAATTATAGTTGGGTTGTAACATTCCATTGGCAGTTTAGTGGAGTAAAGTTTCACATAAAGGTATGTAGTGGTAGGACAAGGGGTAATGGTTTTAAATTGAAAAAGGGGATATTTAGATTAGATATTGGGAAGAAATTATTTTCTGTGAGGATAGCGAGGCACTGGAACAGGTTGCCCAGAGAAGCTGTGGCTGCCCCATCCCTGGAGGGGTTCAAGGATGGGGCTGGATGGGGCTTGGAGCAACCTGGTCTGGTGGGAGGTGTCCCTGCCCAGGGTAGGGGCTTGGAACTGGATGATCTTTAAGGTCCCTTCCAACTCGAGCCATCCTATGATTCATTGCAGGTGAAGGTTTCACTAGCAACTTTCTGGGATAGAATTAAGAATGGGGCAATGGAGGAACTGAAGCAGTGACTGCAGCAGGGGAAAAGATACTGCAGAACTGTGAAGAAAAGTCCAGTCTAACAGAGGGTACATAAATTCAGGCTTTTTTTGCCTACTTATTGCCAGTCTCAGTGTATTAGTGGCAACACTGCACATTTGATAGGTGTTCCATATGGCACATGAAATCTAAGTACAGAAGGATCTGTCAGTTACTGTGTATTGTGCACTTATAATATATTTTATACTATTTACTGGTGACATTGAAGCCTCTAGTAAAACCTGGCTGCCTTCAGCAGAAGCAGCAGTGAGCTAAACTGGTCTGAGGTCCCTGCAGGAAAAGCACTATATTTATACCATTACAATTATGTAAGAGTGACATCATGGAAATCGGTATTGTCAAAAGATAGAGAGCATTTCACATTGCATGGTGAGTTGCCAACAAAAAAAATTTCCGTCTCTAAATTGATATAAAACGGTTTAAAAACAAGCTGTTGAATTGACTGCAGTGGGACAAGGCCAACACAATAGTGTAAACGGAAAGACAAGAAACCCCTCCAACCGAGTACTTAAACATTCTGTAGGCAGGTCCTTCTTACACTCTTTAAAGAGCATGGGAGATATTTCTTTGTCTGTCTTTTATTAGGATAAAACAAGGCGTTCTAAACACAAGTAGGCAGCCTGTAGGAGCCTATTTACAGGTGAATTGCCGGTGAGATGTCTGTTGAGGCTGTGTGGTTTTCTCTTAGTAAGCAGAAGTTGCTGGTCTTAATCTTTTCAGCTGAGGCTGCCCTTCACCTTCCTGAACTGGAGATATTAGACCTTTCTTGGAATAAGTGCGTTGGTGGGAACCTAAAGCTGCTTTGGGGAGCGCTAAAGCTTGCGATGGAGATTCAAGTGCTAAGACTGAGCAGCTGTAACCTGGTGGCTGAAGATTTGGCACTTCTAAGTATGTATAACAGGGTATTTACTAGCAGTCAAGGAGCCAGGGCATTTAGATCACAATTCAGGAGGGACTTGTTCCATGGGCTGAGCACGTTTTTGCATAAATCAAGTGAAAAGATGGAAAATACAGCAGTATTTTTCCCATTTTGCTGAAGACTGTGTGACCTGTACATGCACAGTGCAAAAGCTGAAAAGGAGAAAAACAAAGAATCTTACAACAGCTTTATCAATTAATACGAAAAGGGAGCATGTAGAAAATATAGGGGTTTTGCCTCTTTTTTATATCAGATATTTAAAACTCTAAAGGGTTTGATTTTGCTCAGCTGCTGGTTTTTGGATTCAGTAATTTAGGAGAGATGTATGTGCTGGCACTACCAGCTCTCAGTCTAGTAGGTGTGTTCTGGAGTCAAACTATTATGGGAGAATTAAAACAGAAATATTTTAGCAGCTGCTGAGAAGTAGTGGAAAATGGGAACCCAATGAAGGAATAAATGCTCAGGCTCTTCTAAAAGCTTTATAACGATTCTTGAGATTCTGTGGGCCTGACTCATGGGTTTTGAGTGTTTGAGGTCGGCTGTAGTTGTGTGACAGCTATCAAGGTCCTGCAATTTGAAGGCTGGTGAGATGAAGCCTGAATATTTTTAACTTTACAAGCATCATCCTTGATGGGTGTCTCCTTTCCCAATCACACAATGAGGATCCTAGTTCCCTTTAGGGTTTATTATACCCATTACCCTCCCACAGTGCAAGGTGGCTGTTGTAATCATGCAGCCTCACCTAGTTCTGCTTTCCTCTTTCTAAATCTCCCTGTAAAGCCTGCCTGCCTATTTTAATTGGCACTTGATATAACCTCCTTCCAACTGACTTAAAAGTTTTCAGGTTGCCATACAATTTTAACCCAATATTTCTGTTCTTTTTGAATTGCCTGGGTTTTAAATGTTGTACACTCCTTCAGCGGTGATAAAAGGATCTGAGATCATCAGCAAGTGATTTTGTGTTGCTGAGGAGTTGAATCTTGCTGAAAGACCTTAAATAATATGGTATTAAAATAGTACTCTTCTTACTTAGAAGCTTTTAAGGCAATTGCCAGGATGTATTAGTTGTGTTTGTGTCTGTCATTTCTTGCAGCATTGCTGACGCAGGATGGCCATTTAGCCAGATTACGGAAGCTGGATTTGAGTTATAACAACAACATCTCCGATGAAGGGTGGGCCGTTTTCTCTCAAGGCTTAGCAGTATTCAAAGAACTCGCAGAGCTGGACCTCAGCCTTCGCCCGTCGTCCTGCCGTGACTGTGGGACATGGTTCAGCGCGTTGTTAGCAGCGCTGACAAAGCTGCCTGCCTTGGCAGAGCTGGGGATGCAGCGATGGGTCCTTTCAGAATCGCAGCAGAAGCTACTGGAAAGCTTTAATCAGGACAACAAAAGAAACGTTCGTTTTGACTGTTGATGGAAGTTGAAGGTTTCTGGAAGTTTGAAGGTTTCATAAGCAGAACACGAAGAAAGTATTACATGTCTCTGACTTAGAAGACTGCCCAGTTTTTAGTAATATTGTCTCATGAGAGCTCTTGAAATAGTTCCACGATGATACAGAATGGTTATTTAACCTTCTCCATGTGTAGATCATTCCATTTAATAACATATCCTTTCAGATTTTCTGGGCCGCGCTTATACTGCTCTGTACATTTAATCTTTGTGTTGTGGACACAGCAATAACTGCTGTCAGAAGAGCAGTGCTGATTTCGGACGGACACGCTGCAGGTTTGCCAACAGAGGGAAGTCACTGGGATGGGCTAATGCAGGTGGGTGGGCAGGGTGAATGTGGCCTCCTGTATATAAGGAAAATTTCTCTAATGTGAAAATTTTTGAAAACTCTATGTTTTAAATTTTAGTTTCTTCTCCCCCCAAAACTGTTGCCTCTTTGTGAATGCATTAAATCAACATAATTGTGAGATTTGGAAAGCATCCCAACAAGGCAAGATTATATGTTAGTCCAGTAAGAATACAGAAGGAGCTGTTCCACCTCTGCTCTGGTCCTTGATGCTGTCTCATAGTGTAGGTGAGTCCTGTGTACAGAATCAGCGTAAAATCAAGGTAAGAAACAGCAGATTGGTGTCTTTACAGGTCTTGGGGGCAAGGGAAAAGCTGTGGTAGGTTAAATCGGAGATATGTCCTGATTTAACCAGCACATAGCAAAGATTTTGGATGCAGAGCAACCCATAAGTGTCTAGATAAGGCTTTGCAAAGATTTCAGGATATTTCACAGATGGTCCTTCTCATTCTGAGCAGTTTCAGCCTTACTCAGACTGTTTTCTGTACAGACCCTTTTATGACATGCAGCACTAAACCAAACTTCCAGATCTAAGAGTCTGATCTAGAACATATGAAAGCCAGTAGGGGTCCTGCTGTGCCTTTCCTGCATTCAGGATTAATCCATTAACCTTCACAACACCTTGTGATTTAGATGGTGGTTTTACCTTTACCCTAAAGATAAAGGAAATAACCAAAGTTTATTATCCAAAGCAACCGGGTAGCTTCTAGCTAAGAGCAGAGCACCCTGCTCTAAGACTTGTTAGAAAAGGCACCAACTTGGGACGTGTAAGTGGGTCCTACTTTATTTATTTGGTATTTTATTGTATTTGCTTACACAGAACCAAATTCTAGCACAGTTTCTTGTGTTATATAGTATGTTAACCCACATGTGAGCTCAGAGGCTGCAGTGGGATTATTCAATGGTAAGGTATTTTAAGAAGTAAAGATATTAGATCTGCCCACTGAGTGAGGAGTCTTAGAGAAATCCTGAGGCAGCTTGAGGGATAAAGTGTTACTCTATTAGCCCCGAGTATATCTATACACTGCAGCGATCTCCTGGAGGAGAGGCAGAGCAGGATCATTCCGTGGCACTTTCCTAACTTGCTAGGACCCCACTCAGCAAGTTCTCCCATGAAGATGCAGATCAGTGTTCACCTTTCAGTCCAAGTGACCCTTCCAACACCAGCTTCTGCTTGGTCAGGGTTATAACCAGCATCTGACCATGCTGCGCTGATACCTCTTGATCATCTAATCCATGATCTCATGTGAGGTTCTCTGTGAACTTCCTGGTTCCTATTTCAGTTCCACTTGAAAAGAGCACTCTGACTTTGGTCAGAGGTAGCAGGGAATTGCTGCACTGTGGGATCACTTATTTCCTACAAACAGCCTCAACCTCTGAAGAGAAGCAAAGAGCCCTTGCTGCACACAGGGCTAATGAGACTTTGAAGCATTGACTCAAGCCAGGAGACTTATTCTAATGTGGAAGTACCATCATCTCTGTTTAACAGTAGCACGCCAACCTCTTAATCTCTTGTGTTTCTGTGACTTTCCTCCTTGAATCTGCCTTTGGTCCAATCAGGAAATTGGTCCTTCATTTGTTCTGTTAGAATCTCTCTGAATCGCTCCTTTCCCACTCAAACCTCTCTCTCCAGTTCAGAAAATCACTTGGCCCATGTTTAAAATCTGGTGTTTATTGTAATCTTACTGACTGAACTGGACTTCAGCATTGGGGTTTCTTGCTGTGTCTTACTTGGGTTCCTCATTCACAGCTCCCGAGCACAGTATGGACTCACTATTCACAACGTTCTCTTGCTGTTCATGATGCTCTTCTCAGTCCTTTGCCCTCTCGGGATTCTGTCATACCTATTCTGCCAGTAAAAAGCTTTTATTAAATCACTTCTTTTGAATGTACTGTCTGTCTGCTGCTCTTCCCGGAAAAAATCTCTCTTGCAGTGATTTCCTCTTTGGTACTCTCTGAATCATCCTTCTCCCTGTGCCTCTTCGCCTTCACTTAGGGTGAAAAAATGTCATAAGACACCTCCAAACAATGTAAACAGCATCCATTACCCAGTAAAATGGAAAACCAAAACTGAGTCATCCCACTTTTCTGCACTCCCAGCTCTCTCCTGCCAGCAAGCACGTAAGAGATTTCAGTATCAATTGGTTCAAGAGGCAGCCAGCTATAAGCTCCATACTCTGGAGCAGACGTAGCCACGGCATTTGGAGAGCAGTACCTGGAGCTGGAGCTCTAGGAAGAGCTGGTTCTTGGTGACCTTGCCTTCACCACCTCCTTCAGGATGCCACCACCTTCTCTGAGGCAACTCAGACCAGGGGGGAGACAGTAGGACTGTGGTTCTGACCAGCCAATTAAGCTAAATCAGCCAATTAAACTAAATAAAGAGCTCTGTTCCCACCCATTCCTGCATTTTGATCCTGCACAGTGGCCAGGCCCAGGCCAACTCTGTGCTTTATGCGTGTTGTGAATAACTCTGGAGGGGTTTAAGGAGTAACTGAGAAATGGCCAATAAAAACTAGACAAGGGCATCAGCTGTCTAGGACAAACTGCTGCTTGTGGAAAGCACTCGGTTGCACATAAATTTGGCATGCTAGAATTATAGCAAGAAGTGTTTCTTATGGTTCTTTTGAATAACAAAGATGTTATCACACGCCAGGACCTGGAATCATTGCAGAATATTGCATTCTGCAGACTCCCCGTTTTCAAATAAACCTGTCGTACATAAGACGTTTTACAAACTGTCACCAAGCTCTCTCGGAGATGAGAGCTGTGCCGCTAAGGATCTGACAGCTTGCAGTCATTCAAAATGCTGCAACTCCAGCTTGTCAAAACAGCAGGGAACAGTTTTGCAAAAGCATAGAGATACTTAGAAAACAGCCTTTTACACCTCTGTAAGACAGGATGGTAGTGCAGGTGCTGGTAGAAGTGCCTATGTTCTGGCTGCCTGGAATCCTCCTCCGTATTTCCAAACAAGGTACCGATCATTTCTGAACGTAAAACTGATTAAATAACTGCTAGTAGGTGGGGCCACGAATATTGCTTCCTTCTAGGTATGGCTCTACCTCCCTGACTCGAAAACAGATTTCCAAGGATTGTGTGTAAAATGCTTTGAGATTCAGAAAAAAAAGGATCGCTTCATTGCACCAGATTCATAGAATCATAGAATCATCCAGGCTGGAAGGGACCTCCAAAGGTCATCTAGTCCCACCTGCAGTCTCAGGGACACCCCCAACTAGACCAGGTTGCCCAGGGCCTCATCCAGCCTCACCCTGAATATCTCCAGGGAAGGGGCCTCAACCACGCC
>VZRU01014709.1:16409-31836 GCA_013398155.1 Pedionomus torquatus | reverse complement strand
AGGGCTCCAGCCCTGCACACAGGACTCCAGGTGGGGTCTCACCAGAGCAGGGTAAAGCGGCAGAATCACCTCTCTGGATCTGCTGACAGATTAGATTAATTTCCAGTTAGCTGCCCTCATGCTTTGAGATAACATGCATCCAGAATGAGACATCTCAAGAATATTTTGGAATCTGCCTGATTCAGCTGGAGTCAATGTTGATAAAAATACAAAAACAAAATTCAAAAAATAACATTTTCATTGTAACCCTCACTGGCTCAAATGCTTTAATAGCTGCTTGTCTCACATTCACCTATCTCTGCTCACCTTTGCCCTCCTTGGAAATTAAAAGATCTTTGTGCAGTTTACTGCCCAAATATCACTTTGGGGTTTTTAATTCTTTCCCTGTTGTCCTGGTTTGAGGTAAAACGAACCAATTTTCTGTTTTACAGTTTTACTTTCTTAGCTAGGCCTCTTCTAACTAGCTAAACTCTGAAATTAACAGCACATGGTTCAGAACTGTTCCGTCTCACAGTGATAAGACCTGATTATACCAAGGGATGGTCTGCAGAGAGGCCCTTGTTTAGACTTATTGCTGGAAGAACCAAGGTCAGATAATTTTCAGCATTTGCCTGTTGGAGGGTCCCACCTTCAAGGAGGAGCGGACAGGACAGGTGACCCAGAACTGACCAACAGGGGTATTCCATCCCATCAGCATCATGCCCCGTATAAAAGCTGAGGGATCAACAGGTCAACTCCCTCTTTTTCACCNTAACAGTGATGCAAATTCATAAAGAAGAAGTCATCTCAAAATTATTTTTTTTTTTTTTTTTTTTTTCCCCATAGATTCTTAAGTGTCAGGAAAGGTTCTGATCCCCTTCTAGTTCATCACCCCACCCCACAAACTTCAGATCTGAGAAAGAGAGAAGGACAATCTGGTTTACCTGGAAGAAAAGGATAAATTCACACGGTCATATGGAAGAGTGTAGCTGGTGGATATTCTTGACGCAAAAGGTCAGGCATATTGTGGTCTCCCAAAACCCCTTTTATTCTATATTAGACTCCTTTGTTTGCATCTAAGACAGCCTGGCAGCCACTCCACTATTCTTTTATCTGGTGTGTTAATTTTTTGAAGAGGAAAATTCATACAAACACTGTAGTCCTCCAGAGCCTTTGATCAGAGTACTAAATGACTTCATCTGCGCATCTTTAAATGTCACCTTTTAGCTCAAAAGAACAATTTGGGAGAAACACATTGGTTCATGAAGAAATGACAGATATTACAGAAAGAGAGGAATGATTTAGGTTCAGAAGGATCCAAGACGGAGGATTTGCCTTTCCTTCCTTCTTGCCTTGTATTTTTTCTGAGCAAATTAATTCCATGGCCCACTGGTGATACAGACTGATGGTCTTTTGGGAAAAAGACAAGCAAACAGACATAAAGACAAAAACTTGTGTTTTGTTCAATGTGTTTGCACAGTGAATCTTCAACTCTCTACGGTCAAAATACAGTCAGCAAGAGTAAAAAATGCCACCTGCAGTTCATTTAATCTCTAAGCAGTGCCTTGTGGATATATTGTGGTGTCTTTCTTAACGCTCCTACTTTTAAATTCATGGCCTTTTGAGACCTTTTTTCCCATAAGTATTTGTAGATGTGCCCTGGCAGCACACTTCAGTCAGAAGGTCTGTCACAGGGTTCCCATCCACAAGGACCAGCTCCAGCTGCTGCAGACTGTCCAAATCCTAGGGCAGCTGGGGCAGATGATTATTATTCTGAACAAGCAGTTTGTGCAGACCTGAACGCACAAAAGCTGCAGCTCAAAGAACAGGAACGGTGGGGAGAATTCCTGCGTGCTCCCCGTAAACAGCGCGTGGACCGTGTACAAGCAACTCAAGTCTGTGCACGTAATGAACGTGTGTATTGAACATCTCACCACAGCATTTAAGATTCAAAGTATCTTCTCCCAAATACAGAAGGAAAGGATGGGACTCAGGCTCTCCTAGCAAAGAGTTTACTTCACCAGGTGGAGACTATTCACCTGGCAGTCCAGTGGCCGAACACAGCTTTCAAAAGCCCTGCGAATTGGCCCACCAACAGCACTAGTGGTCTAAGCCTCATGGAAATGCACTGAACTGGGGAAGGTGGAAAGACTGGGCTGGAGAGCCCCCACCCACCCAAAGAGCTGGTTCCTCACCGCGCCTCTGGAGTCACGTGCTGACCCAGCGGGTCTTCTCACGTCAGGGGGCTCTGCTTGGAGGTGAGTTAGGGGAACTACCCTTTTCCTTGGACGTCCTGAGGTTGAGATGGGTCATGGGGGCCTCAGGGGGAAGAAAGAACCTCTTGTCTGCTTGTCTTGGGCACAGCGCTTCCCCCACTTCCCAGTTCCTAACTTTTATCCAGTTTGGCTCCCATACAATTACAGGATAAGCCCTGAAGGATGCACTGCATTCCTTTCCTTCCCTTCTCTCCCTCCTCCTTCCAAAATGCTTGCTGGTACTGGTGTCCTTAAGAACACAGAGACTATTTTTCACCTTGTACTTGGCACACAGGGTCTGGGAGCTGTTTGAGGAGATTATTTCGACATTCGGGTATTTTCAAGTGGGTCAATGAGCCAATGGCTGCAGGCAGGTACTCAAGATAATTATTCTCCATATGCAGTTCTTTCAGATTCTGGAAAACACATGTGCATAGTTTTTAATAATTAAAGGATTTTTTTTTTTCTTAACTTGACACAAAATGAATGTACAGAGAATATCAGTAAGCGCAGAAGGCTTGTAAACTGAGCTACCACTGGGATGATGACTAAATGGGGAGAGACAACATGAGTCTCAAACATGGAGTTTGGATACTACTGCTATTCTGACAGCCCTGGCCTGGTGGTGTACAACCTAAAGAGATCAGGAGAACCTTCTGTCCTGCATTTGGGAGAAGCTGAAGTCCCTGGAAGAGCCATATAGCAGCAAACCAAGATCTTACCCCTTCTGTTGCTCCTACCTGCGATTTGCTGATGTCTTCTGGCAGACTTGGGAATCGAATTCCTTTATCTTGTCCCAGGCATAATCTCTCTAACGACTCCAGGAGAAAGATTTCCTTTGGAAAGACACCAAATTGGTTTTCAGGCAGGCTGAGGCATTTCAAATTTGTCAGTTCTTTCACCTCCGCAGGTATCCAGACACAAGCATTAAGAAGATACATTAGGGCGATTAAACAGTAATCTTTGGGTTTGGTGTTTTTTTAGGGAAAAACCTCCAAGAAAATGCTGTGGAGCTGCATTACTGTTGATGGATGGACACAGACTATTCTGCTCATTAATATAACATTATACCTCACACTATGGTGAAATTTTGGCAAAAAAAAACCCCATGTTTTTTCCTCTGCTGGAAAGATTTCTTATGGGTTTAATGTTATTTCTTAGCAGAAACCTTAGTCTGCTTCTTCAATTCCTTTGTAGGCACAGTGCAGGGGAGAGTAATTTGAATGAATGAAATCGGTGATTCTTTTGCATAAATTACTACCTCTGTAAATGTAACCTTCAAGAAGAAAATCACACAAGTGAAAATCTCCTTGGAAAAGAAGCGTTGCTTTACACGAAAAGGAAGGTGTATTCTGAGCCCTAAAATCAAGATCTCCAGGAATACTGATACCCTTGTAATAGCACAGCTTTAGGGTACAGAATTGTTCGTTATCAAATGAGCAGCAAATGTCAATGGTCTTAAAGGCATTAACAATAACATGCATTTTTAAGTTGTCCTCTGCTTTGTTTCAGTTTGTGATGTGCTGATTCTACACCAACGCCACCCACGTTTTCCAGCGTACACAGCAAAAAAATAAATAAATATGCAAAAAGAGTGAAGCAGTCCCTCCAGCCAGTATTTCTTTTCTACCATTCAACAAAAGGTCAGTGTTTCCACCTTCTTGCTTCCCCCCCACACCCCCGAATACTCAGATGTCAGTGATAATGAGTACCCCTGGCTCAGGTGCATTCCAGGTGGAAGCTGCCTTCTCCCTGGAGCAGGGAAAGGTGGCACTGGGGTGTAATGATGAACTTGGGTTTTGCCAAAGGGAGGTATCAATAAAATAAAAAAGAAAACAAAGGAACAAATACCTCCTGTATCTGTTTATCATCCAGAGCCAATACTTCCAGATTTTTCATAGAGCGTATGCCCTTAGGATAAATAATAAATGTATTTATTATTAATATTTATTGTAAATATTATTATAAATATATATTAATGTCCTGACAGAAGAAACCTTTTAGCTGGCATTTAAGGAATGGTAGGAGAGGACGTGGAGATGAGGAGGCAGCTGTCAGTCATCTCCCTTTAACACTCTTTTCTCTGCTGCCATAACCATGCTGGGGGGACATCATGTTTCCAGACAGAGGGATTTTCCAGGTGCCACCACGACGAGGAGGAAGAACTGAGTGACCACCATGCTGGGCTTCCCAGTCTAATGGGAGGGTATTTTCTTTTAATTTGGCTCAAGGTTCGGTACTGGGGTGCGAGCCCCACACACTGTGGGACAGGAGAGCGTGTGATCCCAGCCCACCCCCTCCAGCCTAAAAAGGCAGTAGTAAAATGGCTGGAAGGGTCTATTTGGTGGAAAAGAGCAGCTCAGGCACCTCTGAAGTAGCTGCTAATCTGTGTAACCATGGAAATTTTGGTAAAGGCTGCTTGGAGTAAATACTCTGGGGATGAGCTGCTGAAATTCCCCTGCCCAGGGAGGCCGGGCACCACAGATGCTGCAGGACCTCCTGCCAGGGCCCTGGGCTGGCCCTGGCTACCTTCACCCCTTCCTTCTGTGTGCAGGGGACCTGGGAAACCGTCCTTGGAGACGGGATCCGTGTCCACACATTATTGACCTTTTGGAGCCACCCGCTCAGCTGTGGGGCAAAGCTCAGCAGTGGGTTGACGCGGGGAGAGGGTGATCATTCAGGTAGGCACGGGGATGTTGGGGGCACAGCTGCTTTATGGGGAAAAAGGACCTACCTCTATGAATTCCAATTCTCTCTTTGCTCAGATCCTACGTGATGGCAGATGAGAAACACATCCACAATTCCAATTTTTTCCTTGAGCTTTTCCTGTCTGTATCTCTCTGTATTATTCTTGTGTTGCATACCAACCCTTTTCAGACCATTTTTATTGTTGTGCAGAGCCTGGCACAGCAGCGCTTGAGTCCATGGCGATGTTGCTAGGCTGCCCTAACGATGCACTAACACTTCGGGGTTTTTTTTTCCAGCAGGCTATGGCAGTTTGTCCAGATCTTCACCAGGGCTACGTGCGGGCCTGCCAGAACTTGGGCCAACCTGAAAACCCCTTCATTGCTCGTGTGCTCCGAGAAGCCGATAAAAATGATAAAACGTAAGGAAATAACGAAGAGCGTGTTTCAGATGCTTCTGAAAGCCTTTCACAAGATAGGAGGGCAAGGAATTGAACAATGAGAAAGTTCATGCAGTTTCAGGCTTAAACACAAATCATATTTAGCATTTACTGCTGAGGTTCTGCTTTGACTCATCTTGACATCATCTTGGCAGAAGCTTGTAGCTATATATCCCTTCTGGGCAGCTTTACAAGCAGTGAAATTAAAAAATAAAAAGTGAAAAATGTACAGGATGGTGCCTTTGTGTCCCTTAAAGAAGCCAAACCCAGTGTCTAGTCATCCTCACTCCCTTTTGTCTCACTCCTGTTCAAAAAGTCTCAGCTGCATCCAGTTAGCTTCCAGCTGGTAATGCTTCCCTGAGCTGTCTCTGAATCCTGACCGAGGTATTAACCACCCAAATTCTCTCTCATTGTTTGGGGAGGTAGGGTTTCCTCTCGTGGATGCTCCTGGGGTTAAAGTTAATTGTCCTTTGGAGAGAAAACACAATGCAGTGAAGTGGTTTGTGGTAGGTTTCGAACCTGAGGGAAGGATGGAGTGAATAAAGAAAAGGAAATGAGGAAAAAGGAGACGATGGGGTAACCTGCAGGATAGTTTTTATTTCCATCTGACTTCCCCTCATCTTGCTTCTTCCAGTTTTCCATGCTAAGCGTGGTCACGCAGCCCTGCAGTGCCTTCAGAGTATCAGAAAGGACATTGCTAAGGGACAGCCTGAACCACATCATCTGTCGTGGTGTTACCAGCCGTGGTGACAGCAGCTCGCTGCGTGCAGACACATCACTGAGGACAAGCGTGGCTACACTCTGTGTCTGGAGAGAGGATTAATTTCTCTGTATCTTTTTACTTCTCCTCATGTGCTTACATTTTTATGTTACAGCAGATGCACAAAAGGGATCACATTAAAAATAGCTGGAAATAATCATCTAGAGCCTGTGCAGAGAGTTACAGATGACGATCTTCAAGTTCTTGCCTCTGTCTTATCCAATTCTGTATTTGTCACAGGTAAGCTTTTTTCATGTGTGTTTGACCTGGCTGTGCTAATATAAGAAAACATAAGCGGCCTTGACTTCAGCCTTAATTTATCCTGATTTTTTGTTTTGTTTTGTTTGGAGATCAGTTAATTGTAGATACGCATCTGTCACAGTCTTCATTATTTTTCAGGTTTGGATCTTCGGTATAACACAGTGACTGATGCTGGAGCAAAGCATGTGGCAGCACTCCTCCAGGTGCCAAAATTATGTTTATCATTCAACAACTTGTAACTTATTTGGCTAATAAAATAGTTCTATTGGAGGCAAGAATATATTGGTTTGGCAAAATACCATTAATTTTGACTTTCACCTCCAAATCCATCCCACTAGAATCTCCGATTGTGTTGTCTGGGGAGATTTTTAGTTTCTGGTATGAAAGCATTTGACGTTTGGCTGGGGTGTCATGAAGAAAGAGTGATGGAATAAAGTACAGGGCTTTTAGGCTTACAGTTCAGTTCAACAAAGGAGATAATGGTAGTGTCAAGTGTGCCAGGGCCTTTGTTTTAGATACTTTATCACCTCTGTTAGCCTTTTTGGAGGTTAAATACAGGAAACTTTCATGTTGTCTTTCTGTCACTGTAAGCGCCAGAATGCAGGAGTTCTGGTGAGTTGACACCCAGTGCCTGGAGCTCAGGGAGGGCCATTAAATCTGCAAAATGCTTGCAGGTTTGCATCCTATGAGGACAGGATGAGAGAGTTGGGGTTGTTCATCCTGGAAAAGGCTCGGGGGAGACCTCATAGCCCCTTTGAGTACCTAAAGGCGCTACAGGAGAGATGGGGAGGGACTCTTGATCGGGGAGGGGAGTGATAGGATGAAGGGTAATGGCTTCGAATGGAAAGAGGGCAGATTTAGATTAGCTATTAGGAAGAAATTCTTTGCTGTGAGGGTGGTGAGAAGCTGGCCCAGGTTGCCCAGAGAAGCTGTGGCTGTCTCATCCCTGGAGGTGTTCAAGGCCAGTCTGGATGGGGCTTGGAGCAACCTGGTCTGGTGGGAGGTGTCCCTGCTCATGGCAGAGGGTTGGAAATACATGATGTCTAAGGTCTCTTCCAACTCCAACCATTCTACGATTCTGTGGTCTGAGCTTGACCACCTGCGTGATTTGTGAGGTCATTTCTGTAAGCTCCACAAGGACCTACATACTAGGTGTTTTTTTCTGTCTTTTCATCATCATCTGACATACTTTGGCATTCTTTAACTGCTTTTCCAGATCAGGAGCTGCCTGAAATGCAGGGAAGGACAGAGGTTTTAAATCTATGTATGACACGTCTCCTTTTCAAAAAATGCAGGCACGCTCTGGAAGAAAAGTCTCATCACTTTCTGCTTTGTTTGGTCCTCAGGAAAACTCCACTCTGCGGTACCTTAACCTGATGTTTAATGATATTGGCACAAGCGGAGCTGAGCTGATAGCGAGGGCACTCCATGTGAGTATTCGTCTGGGAGATTAAGACAATGGCAGCTGGTTTGATATTTCTTGCTTTTGATGACCAGAACTAGCTGTCCTGCCAACACCAGGGCTGGCTGAAAGAACCCTCTGTCTTCGGTCCATTCAGCATTTTGCTGTCTCACAGGGATTGCTTGTTTTCCCAAGGCAGACTTCAGAAATCAGATTTCACACAAGAGAAAGTTGCATTAACACTTAATTGGCACAACTATCACAGATGGATTTTTCTGTGTGAAAAATGCTGTGCTTCAGGGCACATAATGCCATCCGTTTTTTCTTTTTTTTTTTTTTTATGTATTAGATTTGTCTGTACCTTGATGTCAATATTTGTCTTGATTCAAGATGTCTGAGACATGTTTTCAAAACTTTGCCTTACAGCAACAGCATAAAAACATGTTTGTTGTATCTAATGTGGTTTCCCAAGGAAATGAGGCTTGTGTGTAAGATTTGTTATGTTTGTGAAATGAGACCTTCCTGGACTCTTTCTTCCTCCTTCATAGTCTTTCAACTCCGAACTGATTTCAACTCTGTTTGACAGGCTTCCAGAGCTCTGAGGTTGTACAGAGTATATTGTACCACACTGGGCTTGCAAGAAACCCCAGAGCTATTTGTGCAGCCCCCCGCCCCGGCCCCAGCAGTGTTTGCAGAGCAGGAGGGTGGCAGGACCCAGCCACCAGCTCCTTGGCCACTGGGCCAGGCTTGGGGGGGGGGACGGGGGGTGAAGTAGGGTGTTATTGAGAGAGGGAGAGGGAAGGAGATGCTGTAGTAGAGGTACTGCAGCTGGGGAAGGGGTACCAGGAGGATATAAAGCTGTATGAAGCCAGGCTTCCTTAGTTCTGCTGCTCACAGAACCACTTGTTTTGCAATCTCTTAATCAATCGTAATCTCTGATAACGGATTATTATGGTAGTATCGAGCGATTAAAAACACAAAACTATTCTGCCTTGCACTTAGGGCTTTATCAGCTGACTAGATATTTCATATCCACTGAAACTCTGTGGAGGGTGAGGGGAAAGAAGCTGAGTTTTCTAGACCTCTGATGAGAACTTCCCATGGCCAGCGAAGCCTCCACTTCTGCATAGACATACACACTGGTTTGGCTCTGCACGGAGGAGCTGGTCATCTTCAGCAGGACTTCACTGAGCTGTCACTGGCCATGATGTTTAAAAGCCTCTGAAAAATAAAGCAAATTATGTTCTTGTTTAAAACATGCTTACTAGATTTGAATAGGTTTTAGCGTAACTTGCATTTCAGATGTCAATTTAGGCAGAAATATCTGCCTGGATTATTTTCCCGAGTGTGAAATTTGGAAACTTGGGAGTAAGAGAACTTTTCAAATACTCGAGTTTTGCTTCCACACTCACATGCGTTTCATTCCACTGAGGGGAGGCTGAGCCAACTGCTTAGTCAGCGTTATCACTGAGACAGAATTCTTCTGGAAAGCTGTTTTGTCTTTGCATGACAACCAGCAGGATTCACAGGGAAAAGGACAGTATTATTTTTCAGGCCATTTAAAAGGCATTGATTCTTTTTTTAATTCTTATTTTGTCTAGAGGAATGAAACTCTTGGGTATTTGAGAATGACTGGAAACAAAATAGGAAACAAAGGTGGAATGTTCTTTGCTTCAATGCTACAAATTAATTCAACCTTAGAGAAGCTGGATCTTGGAGACTGTGATATGGTGAGTAACCCAGTAAAATTATCAGCAATGACATAAGTCTTTCAGGGGTATTACAAAGGTCCCGCGGTGCTTAATTAAGGAAAAATGCCATCTGTTGCCATTGATTTTACATTTTGAGATAGAACTAAGCAGGGTGCTTCCCACACTGGCCAGTAAAAGCCTGTGGATGGCTTTTAGAAACCCGTGGGGTACAGCAGGAGGTGGCAACTGGAGCTGTGAACCTCCTCCTGGGTCAAGGTCCCAGCACCTAACTGATGGTGTGTCTTCAGACCATCACATCAGAGAAGCTGGAAGATGGTTCTTTTCCCTGTCTCAAAGAATTTCATTATATTTTTTTAGATCTGTTTCCTGGAATTGTGGATTTTGCTCCTAAATAAGAAGAGGGAATACTCCTCAGAAACTGCAAAGGGTGTTATGCAAACAGAAAGAAGGACAGTGTAGCCAGTGTAGGATTTCTTTGAAAGTTTAATATGTTAATGCCTGGTAGGGAGTTGATAGAAAACTGATTTAAAGTGAAATAGCTTTGGGTGTAGACCAGCCTAATTGGAATATAACATAAATATGTGAACAAAGAAGATGGAAATAATAAAAAAAAACCTGACCTGGCCTGTGTTCTAGACTGTCACTACTCCATGTCATGTTGATTCACATGTAGTATGAATTTACCTAGTGGATAAATGTTGCCTAAAACTTTCACCAAAGACCTTTGGAGAACATGCACAAGCTGATTTTATTTCATAAATCAGGAAAACCAAAAATACAAGATCAATTAAATGGACAAATATCTTTGAGATGCACTATTCTTGCTTTTTCTTTTCCAAGATGCCAAAATTCCTGGTCATTTGTACTTCTTAGTCTAATTCCACTCTATTACTCCACAGAGAGTTGGCATTGGTATTATCAGCAAATGCATTGTGTATCTGTAAGCACTTGCATCTCTCCAGAGGACATGGAGG
Source organism: Pedionomus torquatus (assembly GCA_013398155.1). Lineage (NCBI taxonomy): Eukaryota > Metazoa > Chordata > Aves > Charadriiformes > Pedionomidae > Pedionomus > Pedionomus torquatus. The sequence continues at coordinate 21,369 of VZRU01014709.1, read as the reverse complement.
TAGAAATAATAGTATTCCCAGTCTGAGCCCCTTTGATGTTTTTTTGATCTTCTGACAATCAATTTCAGGAAGCCAAGGTAATTTGGTAGCGTTGGACGGGGTTTCTCTAAAGAGTTTATTTATTTTCATTTCCAGGGTACGCAGTGTCTAATAGCAACAGCAACAGCCCTGACTCGGAACAAATCAGTCAAAGCAATAAACCTAAATCGTCCTTTACTCTACAGCCAAGAGGTATGTAATAGACTGCGGTGTCGGCTCAAAGAGAGAAGCCCAAGTTGAGTCACTACTGATGTATTTATGGACAGCTGAGCTACGTGGGGCTCTGGGTTTCTTTACGAGGCAAAGTAAACGGTTGCAGAAATACTCTTCTTTGGTGCCAAGTTTTGTGCAGTCACAAGCTGCCCCTGTTTGAGTAGAAGGTTAATTTTATAGAAATGTCTTTCTTGGTACCTATGCCTCTGTTAAATAGTGGGCTAATGGAGAGGGCTTGGTATTGGAGAAACAAATATTCCTTCTGCTGGTAGGGCATGGAGAGTTTGGTGCATTGTTCAGCAAAGCGAGGGAGAAATGCTGTTTAGCAGGAAATGAGGGGAAGAACAAAAGCCTGGTGTTTATCCACACAGTGTGATACGTGGGCAACTGCCAGAGCCCGCAGCTGGGAGAAGAAAAGGCACATTTCAACAATATGCCACATTCACTGGGCTGTGGGGTTCTGTTCTTTCACTGTGTGGACATGAAGCGTGAATTTAACAAGTGAATGAACCTCATCAGTGTAAAAAAAAAAACCTATGATGCATTTATTAACCAAAACAAAGACAAAACCCCTCCGGATCTACAAGGCAGGGTTTGCTGGGAGCAGCTCCTCTGGATGCCTAGGGAGGCTCAGGGCAGTAGGGCTTTTCCTTGTGGGCATGTGGCTTCTGTACCTGGCTGGTCCTGCTGAAGTCTTGGCTGTAGAGCTGGATGCGACGGTGGTTTTACCCGACTGGCAGCAGTTGTCAGGTGTCTGCGATGGGAGTTTTCCTGATGGCAGGATAATGAAATTAATCTGTCAGGCCTTCCTAAATTCACCTTAAAAGGTATTTAACTGTTGAATTGCAAGGTAAATTCAGCAGCTTAAACAGATTTTAGTTGTTTCTTTTCTATTAAGACAGGGCTTATAAAATCATAGAATCACCCAGGCCAGAAGGGACCTCCAAAGGTCATTTAGTCCAGCCTCCCTGCAGTCTCAGGGACACCCCCAACTAGACCAGGTTGCCCAGGGCCTCATCCAGCCTCACCCTGAATATCTCCAGGGAAGGGGCCTCAACCACGCCCCTGGGCAACCTGTTCCAGTGTTCCACCACCCACAGAAGAAAGAAATCTTTCCTAACATCCAACCTAGATCTACCCTTCCCTAATTTAAATCCATTGTCCCTCGTCCTGTCACAGTGGATCTTTGTGAACAGCCCCTCCCCAGCCTTCCTGTAGCCCCCTTCAGGTGCTGGAAGGCTGTGATTAGGTCTCCCCGGAGCCTCCTCTTCTCCAGGCTGATCAACCCCAGCTCTCTCAGCCTGTCCTTGTAGCAGAGGTGCTCCAGTCCTCTGATCATCTTTGTAGCCCTCCTCTGGACCTGCTCCATCAAGTCAATATCCTTCCCATATTGAGGGCTCCAGCCCTGCACATAGGACTGCTTGATCTGCCTGAACCCAGTTTTAGAAGTCAATTGAAACTACTGCTTTTGAAAATGTAACTAAGGGGCTGGTCTGTATCTGTGGGTGACTCTATTTGCCATTGTTCCACCTTTAACTCTCGTTTTCTGAGGCCTCTGGGTTGTTGCCTTATTTTTGACTCAGAGTATTCACTCAGTTTTTTTCTTAACTGAATGTGACAACTTCAAAAATGAACTTACTTTGTTTTACAGTGACAGGACATATTTTTTCCTATAGCAATCCCAGGGGTTTTTATGAAATAATAGATCGGTGTCGTGATAAAGTATTTTTAATGTTAGTGAAGACTGACTCAAACATTCAGTTGTTGAAGAGCAATGACTGGGAGAAAAACTGAGTAGACATAATAATTAAAGCATTGATGCTTCTGGTATTTGCAGGAACGTATGTACTGTAACTCTGCAAATACCTGGTATTTTTCATTTTTTAAATTTTCAGCTTTGCCATAATATATTGTTTCCTGGTTATTTGTTACACAAAGATATAATATACAGTTACTACAATAAGTTATTACACTGTAATATACAGAATAGAGCACTGCTGAGGACCTTGCTGTTCAGTTCCACGTCTCCCTTTTACTGAAACAAGAGCATTATCTTATCCTAGAGTCCAGCTTAATCAAACTGAGTGTACGTTTTCAGGAAGAGACCACAGTTCACATAGCCCTGATGCTGAAAAAGAACTCCTCTCTGGTGGAACTGCACTTGTGCAAGCACGAAATGAAAAATTTTGGGGTGGAGCGACTGTGTGAGGCATTGTATGAAAACTCCAGCCTGAGATACCTCGATCTGAGCTGGTAAGAGTTATTATGTGGCAGAGCCCTGATTAACAGTAGATACTCTTTTTAGCACCCTGTAGAAATAAATAAATAAATAAATAAAATGTGTGCATCTCTCTTCCAGTAATAAAATAACTCGTGATGGCGTAAAATTTTTGGCAGAACTACTGAAACGGAACCAAACCCTGGAAATCCTAGACCTGAATGCAAACCGAATAGAAGATGATGGAGCCATCTACCTGAGCGAAGCCTTGGCTGTGAGCAACAGGACTCTTCAGGCGTTAGTATTTACACAACTCCTCCTTGCAGGTGTAATCATAGGATTGTCTAGGTTGGAAAGGGACCTTTAAGATTACCTAAGTTCAACCGTCAACTTAACTGATAAAAAAAAAAAACAAAACACCACTAAACTATGTCACACAGCACTGTGTCAACCCTTTTGAATACCGCCAGGGATGGCACCTCAACCCCTTCCCTGAGCAGCCCCTTCCAAGGCTTAATAACCCTTCCAGTGTAAACATTTTTCCTAATATCTAACCCAAACCTCCCCTGGCACAACTTCAGGCTGTTTCCTGTTGTTCTTTTGCCTGTGACTTGGGAGAAGAGACCGATCCCTCCCCTGGCTACACCCTCCTTTCAGGGAGTTGTAGAGAGCGAGGTCTCCCCTCAGCCCCTTTTCTCCAGGCAGAACATCCCCAGGTCCCTCAGCCTCTCCTCATAAGACTTAGACTCCAGACCCCTCACCTCTCTGGACTTCTCCGAGTAATGACTCGGAACACAAGAAACTAGGCCTTTGAGTGACTTTGGTGACTGGATGAAGTCCCCTGTAGTTTCACGTGAGCTAAAGGAGTAGAACAGGAGGCCAAGATGTGCTGTTCAGTCCCGTGTTCTAACGCCTTACATTCACCTTCCCACGCTGACAGGGCTACGCGTAACTCATTTCATCCCTTTTTGCCTTGTACTTTTCTTTCATCTTGCATCCATTGCTGTGTGGCCTGACGTGTGCTTTTTCTAATGTTTCAGGGTTTTTTGGGGTTGATGCTTAGATCAGTTCTGTAGTGGTTCATCTTACATGTGATTCACAGCTCTTACAGTCATTCTAAGGGTGGCAGGAGGGGAGTGGGGGAAGGCAATCAGATCTTGTTAGTTCTTTCTGCATCTTTAAAGCTTAGGTCCCCGTGGCGCACAAAGGAAAACAAACCAAGAGCTGTACGTATTGAGAACTTTAAGTTAATCAGCCTCCGTGTGAGGATAAGGCACTATATTTGTTGATTCTGATCTTCAACACATAAGAAAATCCTCCCTTTGCTTCCGGGTGAACCCAAAAGAGCTGTAATCTCCCCACCCGGGTGTGTTTTGTAGCCAGCGTTAAACCCTGCGCCGGCAGGATGTAAAAGCTGATCAAAGGTGTTACCTGAAGCCACTCGTTTTAAGTAGCAGACTGAGGAGGTGGCTGCTTGCAAGGTGCCTCTGAAAGCCTTCCAGGTTTATGAATATAAAAATAACTGCCGCTTCACAAAGATCAAAGCTTAGCCTGGATAAACGCCAAGGCCTGGCCTTCAGGAGCAGAGGAGAGATGAGACCTGGCCACCAGGCAGTAAAACTGCTGGCGCTGAAGGAGTGAGCAACCTGGCTGCACGAGGCACGGCAACGCCTTGAGAAACACCCCAAGTCCACAGTCCAAACTGCCTTTAGCAACCTGAAAAAGATTTTAGAGTATGACTGGGCTTGATACAAATGAAAAATTCCATTAATAATAACAAACACAAAATTTCAATCTACATACAATATGTGATATATAATACAACACGATGATAAAATACAAAATAAGGATAAATCTCTTAGTTTTAACTATGAGATGGGAACTGTGTGGTTTGCTGCACATTTGCATAACTAATTTCTCTGGTTTTTAGGTTGTCAGTAGTAAGCAACAGTATACATGGCAAAGGACTTGTAGCTCTTGCGGATGCAATGAAAACAAACATGGAACTCTCCTATATTTACATTTGGGGGAACAGATTTGATGAAGCTGCCTGTATAGTAAGTGTTTGCTCCTGAACTCTTCTAAGAGGGTTGGGGTTTGTTTGTTTGTTCTGTTTTTACAAACTTTGGGATTACTGCAGCAATTGGCTGGAGAGCAGCCCTGAGGAGAAGGACTTGGGAGTGCCCATGGATGAGAAGCTCAACATGAGTTGGCAGTGTGCGCTGGCAGCCCGGAAAGCCAACCCCATCCTGGGCTGCATCAAAAGAAGCGTGACCAGCAGGTCATGGGAGGTGATTCTCCCCCTCTACTCTGGGCTTATGAGACCCCACCTGGAGTCCTGTGTCCAGCTCTGGAGTCCTCAACAGAGAAAGGACCTGGTGGAATGGGTCTAGCAGAGGGCCACAAAGATGATTAGAGGGATGGAGCACCTCTGCTGTGAGGACAGACTGAGGGAGCTGGGGCTGTTCAGCCTGAAAAAGAGAAGGCTCC
>VZRU01014709.1:0-16322 GCA_013398155.1 Pedionomus torquatus | reverse complement strand
TGGTGGGAGGTGTCCCTGCCCAGGGCAGGGGGGTTGGAACTGGATGATCTTTAAGGTCCCTTCCAACTCTAACCATTCTGTGATTCTACGAATTTGTGAGCAAGATGCTTCATTTACTCTGTTGTTGTGTTGGGTTTTTTTAAATAATAATATGGTGGTGCTGTAATGAGACTCACTGGATGCCAGCATCCTGAAATGATCAGTTACTCTCTCACAGTGTGTTATCTTCTAGAGCCTTCACTGCAGTCAAAGTGAAATATCACATGTCAGGTTCTCCTTTTTTTTTTTTTTTTTTTTTTAACTCATTTCAGGCATTTTCAGAATTAATTGAGAGGGGCCGCTTGAAACCCAGTTGTACTGACGTGGAGCCCTATGAAGTGGATGGGCATGTCCACCTGGCAGAGCTCTCCCACGGCCTTAAGAAGCACTACTACTGGACACCCAGCTGCGGGGAGGTGATGAGCAAAGATGCCAACGCCAGTCTGGCAATTGCTGCGGTGTCAGAACACTTGTGAGTGAGGTGGCAGCTTGATGGGCTCCACGTGCTTGAAGTTTTCCTGTCTTGTTTCTACAAAATAGATTCTGTCTGTACCCAATATGCTGCATGTTGTTTCCTCAGGGTCTGTAACAGGTCTGAAAACACTTCAAGTGGTATTAGAGATAAAATATTGAACAAGTGGCCTTAATATTTATCGGTAAAAACATCAAAGCTATTAAAAGCTTGTTAATGTGGAAATGCATTAATTTTGCTGGAGTTGTTTCTGTGGCACACTATCTCCTTTGCCTTACCGTGATCAGATGTAGTTCCAGGGTTGCAAAATGACAGATGAATTTAATAGAACAAGATGCTAAGAGGAAAACATTTTCACCTCCGCACAGAGCACCAGGAGCAACACTGGGTCTGGGTATTTGTAGCACTCACGGGGAGCAGAAATCACTGACCAGAGGCGAGAATAGAACTCCAGGTGGCTGAGCCACTGTGCTCTAAACAGGAGACCTTCTCAGATCAGGATTTGCATCAAGTGTTTCTTATTTTAAAAAGCTGAGGGGCTGGTTCAGAGCGGCAGCAGAGCCTTTGGGTGGTGTCAGGACCATGGGGTTCCTCCTCCTTCATGTGGCAGCTGCAGAGGAAGAGCCGTTGTTGCCCTTCCTGGGTTGTAGGCTGCAGGCCAGGTTTCCACGTAGCCAGAAGAGCCCACAGGTAACGTCCCTGCCTCCCCACAGGCTGGAGCACAGCACAGCTCATCAAACCCCCAAACTCTTACACCCAGGGCTGCTGCTTTGTTGGACTGCACAGCAGAAACGCTGTAGGACAAGGCTCCTGCTGAAGCTGAGAGAGGTTTGGATAAACCCATTTGTTGCTACCATGCTCTATACGCTATTTCCTTTTATTACATCGTGGTGTGCTTTTCAGCTTTACCCAAAAGCGACTTCTTTTTATTTAACCAAGTTAAATGAACTTAGGCATTAAACCACTCTAATGCTGGAACTTTAATGATTTAAAGTTTACTTTACGTTTACTACTTTATATAAACGGTACTTTGATTCACTTGCAGCATGTACTTGTTTCTCACACTACGAATGAAAACCACCAAACTTGGTTTAATTTATTTCCTCCTGTCTCTTGGAAACTGCTTCAAAAGATTTCTATCATTACAGCCACGTGGCAACTCCTACACGTGAATAAAACCACAGACAGGTATAATGTTAGTTAAAATTTGTTTAATAGTTTGGACACAGACTTCTTACAAGTTTGGGAATCACTCAGCTCGTTTCCTGCTTGTACCTGTAGTGGTGACTCAATTGATGCTCCTAAGCAGAAAAAGTCACTGAAGAGGAGAGCAGAGGTTTGCTCAATGGCTTTCACCAGCCCAGTCTCGTGCACGTTTCAATGTGCCTGTTAAAACTTGTATAGAACAGGTCACAGAACAGTCCTTGAGTGTGTATGTGTGCAGGCAAAAGACCTAAGAGATCCAGGTATGAGGGGAAAAAGGTAAAGACAGTGATTTCAAGAATACCTAAGAAGCAGTGATGTCACTGCTGATGTTCTGATGCCCTATTATGACAGTGGTGGCGTATGGGCAGATACCCTCACCAGCAGTAGAGAGCTGTTCCAAGTGTTGGGGTTATTTTTCTCTCCCCAAACACAAATTATTCAGGCGCTGTCAGTCCAAAAAGCACTTTAGTATCGTCAGGTCTCAGAGGTAAGCTCCCAGAGCTGGTGTGGTTGTTCTGCTACACACAAGTTGTCATGGAGCTCTCTCTCTGCCCCCTCCCCCTTCATACCCGCTACAGAGAGCATTTAAGACCTATCAAGTCTTCCCTGCCCTCCAGAGCAGAAGTTCCCTCGTGTTGTCTTCACAGAGCAGCGTAACAGATGTGACAGCCCAAAGGTGAGGGGAGAGCAGAAGTGAGTTGTCTCTGTGGCCTGGGCAGGGACACCCAAACCTGCAGCCGTCTCATTAAGCACAAAGCCCAGAGATCACACTGAGAAAGCCCCCGTTCCAGAGGGGAGCCTCTATTTTAATGATCGTTACACAGAAGGACAGAGCCATGAAAACAAAAGCAGAGGATACACAGAATGTGATTCTTTCTGTATATGAAGTTCAGGCTTTATTTGGGCAATGAAATTAATTGACTTGTATATGAATGACATTTGTTAATCTGCTGAGGTAAAAGAACAAAATCTACGAAGTCATAGAGTCATAGAATGGTTAGAGTTGGAAGGGATTGTAAAGATCACCCAGTTCCAACCCCCCTGCCCTGGGCAGGGACACCTCCCACCACACCAGGTTGCTCCAAGCCCCATCCAGCCTGGCCTTGGACGCCTCCAGGGATGGGGCAACCACAACTTCTCTGGGCAACCTGTTCCAGTGCCTCACCACCCTCACAGCAAAGAATTTCCTTCTAATATCCGATCTAAACATCCCCTCTTCTAGTTTAAAACCATTATCCCTTGTCCTATCATTACTCTTCCTGACAAAGAGTCTCTCTCCTGCTCTCCTGTAGCTCCCTTCAGATACCAGAAGGCTGTCAGTCCAACTCTACCAGCAGCAGTGTTTTAGTGGATGTAGCAAGATGGCAGCAATTATCATACAAAAAATGTGACAGGATAAATGCCATCTACTTTCTGAGTCGTTAGCATATGGCTTTGAAATATTTTGACTCTCTCTGAACCCTTGCTTAACAGCAAGATGCTTGACCGAAAGAACACTCTGCATTATTGACAATGTGCAGAGAAATAGCTCCTGTGTTACAGGTACTTTGATATTTCCTTGTAAGAACGGGCTGTAGAGTAATTCTTACTGAATTAGGTATAAACAGCTTCCTTCAACCTAAAATAATTATTTATGCAGAATCCTGCATTGCTTAGAGGCCCACGCCAGAGGCATTTATTGCTTTCATCTCTCTGAAAGCCAAACCTCGACATTCTCAAAAACTGTGTTGTGTTCTTTGGAATGAGAGCATTTATGCAGGCTAGAAGTTTTTTGTTGTGGTCTTCAGAGGAAGTTATTCTAATAACAAACACAAGCACAATCCTGCTCTGCAAATCATTGTTTCAGCTTCCAGAACTCGCAGTATTTTGCAGAAAAGCAGCACTGTTGGCCCAGCTGAAGGAAAAGAGAAGGAAAACGAGCGATCCAGCAGGCCAGTGGTACAAGGCAGGTCCCATAAATCCTACCGTGTGCTCTAGCCACCACACCTTCTTCTGCAGAATTAAAGAATCTAGTAAAAATAAATTAAGATACAACTTCTGATAAAGGAATTCACCGAGTGTCTACTTTAGCAAAAAGTACATCTTCAAAGCACTCCAGGGAAAAAAAAACAAAACAAAACAAAAAAAAAACCAACCAAAATTTAAACCCTAAACAACCANTACTTTAGCAAAAAGTACATCTTCAAAGCACTCCAGGGAAAAAAAAAACAAAACAAAACAAAAAAAAACCCAACCAAAATTTAACCCTAAACCAACCAAATGAAAAAAAAAAAAATAATGAACCAAAGACTCATTTTACAGGATTGCGTTTAGAAAAAAAGATTCAATTTAGTTTGAACAGAGCCCAAATGTTTTCTCTGAGAAAAATCAGGAGTGTTTGCTGCCAAGAAACAAACGTAGCAAGCCCTGCTGCGTCGCTGCGCTGCACGAGGGGTTACCTTACCCGGCGTCCCTCCTGCTTTTGTTCTACCCCTCCAAGTTAGAAACAGGAGACACGAGGTGAGGGGGAAAATTACAAAACAAGTTTATTAAAGTTTAACATAAAACACTTCAGGCTAAATATGTACAACTCCCTCCCCTCCCAGGGGATTATAAAATTGAGAGTTGAGCTATATACAAATAACAGAGGAAAAAAACTGTATATACAGGAAAGATACTTTAAAAATAATTTAACCCCCCCAAAAAATCAATTATTAGTCCTTATCTGAACTCAATTCTGCAAGGCTTATCGATAGCCTCTCCGAGATCACAGCCCTAAAATCCTTCACTTGTCCATACTTGAATGAAGTTGGGTTTATTTTTGGAAACGCATGATTTCAGAGACGTCGTCATGCTTTGTGCCAGCGTTCTGGCAGGCATTTGGAAGTCAGTGTCGTACAAGGAACTTGCCCAAGTGTTTCCGAACAGCCAATTAAGAAATTTCTAGATGCAGAATAACCTACTCGGGCAAAACCTGCACCGACTTTGGTGCAAAATCGACTGAAACGGTACTGAAACAACAAGCGTGACAAATCACGTTATTTTCTCTAAATTACTGTTAATGAAATGTATTAAAATTTTACCTTTCATTGTGCAGGTCTCAAGAAGGAGATGTCTGCCTAAAACCACTCCACGCTTTCCCACATTAATCTCTACCAGAAACCATCAATACTCTTATAAACCTCGTACCTCCAAAATGACCTCAGAATCCTAGAAATTAGATGTCCAGCTGATTTCCATGCATCTAGTGACAAAAGGTACAGCCCAGACCTGCTTCTTCAGGTCCTGCAGCGCTCCGCCTGAAAACACCTACAATTCTTCTCTATATATATTTTTTTATTTAATTTTTAAAATCTATATTCTAGTAAATGAATACAGTTCATAGAGATCATACCTCAGCAGCTGAGATATCTTCACAAAAGATGAGGATAAAAATCAAGACTCTCAGATGGGGACTGAAGAGTGCAGGTCACTAAATTATTGCTTCAAGACAAAACTATAAGTCTGTGTATTCTATTACGAAAGGTTAAAATTGTTGTCTTGTAAAAAATAAGGGTTATCTTCTTTTCTATAAAGAAAACTAAATGACTAATAAAGCAAGTGTTACTGTTATAAGTATCTAAACAAATCCTGTATAAATCTAAGCACTGTATTTTTTAAAAAAGTCTGAAATCTAAGAATATGGTAATAAGCTATAATTTTAGAAATATAAAAACAGTCCAAACAAACATTGTTATGGAATGCATTTTCTATGTAGGAATGTGATTTTTTTTTTCTTTTATTATTTTTTCCAGAGCTAGTTCTCTCTCGCTGTCAGTTTATCCTGGGTACGTTCATCTTCGGATTCTTTTCCTCAGACACCAGCAGCATATCATTCATTATCTTCCAAAGCTGTTTAAATATGAAATTTATCAATCGTATGGTGTTGTTCTTTTTCTGTATTTGTGACTACGCCTACGTACATCCCGAGATTTATGCTCTGTTTCCAGAGAGAGAAAGTAAAGAAGAACCTTAGGACACGCTACATGAGAGTTGAGTTTGTTTTACACAGAGTCGAGATGCCGATCTTTGTGGTTCTTCAGTCTTCAAGGGCAAGGCCGAGGAATCCTTCAGGTGCTACATAAACAGAAGCTAAAAGAGAAGATGGGGGAGGAAAGGGGGAAATGCCAAACAAAAGGCCAAAAATAAACCAAACTGAGAACTTCGTCTGTTTGTCCTTTGCCAGCGTTATGAAGGACAGCAGCTGTAGCCGTGGCACAGATAAGCGAAGGAAATCAACGTCGAGCAGATGTGGGAATAATCAGCTTCACTGGACAGTTAGAGATGCCTGCACTGAGAATGTGACTTCTGAACACGGCTGTGCTCCTTGCTCTCTGTGGCAGACTCTCTCAGCAAATTGGTCTTATATAAAAGCATAAAATAGGATCGAGAAGCAGTTTGGAACATGCAACCTACTAAGATCATCAACACGAAGCAGCAAAACCTCTATGACCTTACAAGCACAAACATGTAGGAAGAGGGGAAGAAAAGAATAAATAATTCTATAGTCACGCTCGGGAGTCACGGGACCATTTGCAGAATATTTAAATGAAATCCTCCAAGAAAATTTTCACACGTCTGTTTAATTAAGGTGCAGATTAATTATTACTCCATGTAGAACAGAATCAGTTAAGAGGTATCTCCTGCGTTCTTCTATTTATCAGTGTCTGGACACAAGGCATCAGTGGAAATAAAATGCTAGCACCAAGTAAATAACCAACAAATAATATCTTTAAATGCATTGTTGGTACAGTATTAGGACTGTTTCCTCACTACTTGATGATTACTTAAATAATGCTTATATTATGTTAATGGCACCAACTGGCAAAACAGAGTATAAAAGTACTCCTATTGCCAACTAGTCTTTACCTAATGACCCTACCAAGACGCTAAAAACATTGCTTTTTAAAAAATTTACATTGCTAGTAATAAAACATACCTTTACATGAGTCTTGCTAGATACCAGTTTTGTGCAGTTGCTGTGGACAAGTGACATGAGAAGCAAAGCAATACAGAAATACTTCAGTTAAAACAAAGCAGTCGTCCTCAGACAAAACCTTGCCTGGAAGAACATCCATCTGCTCTGTTGTGTTTATTCTTCCTTAACGGCCCCTTCATGTAGTGTTCACTTATTATTTTCACAGTGAAGGGGAGGATTTATTTCCTCTTTTGTACCTACTGCCTAGCACAAGAAGAAGCACTACTGTAAAAAAAAAAAAGAAGGAAAAACAAGTAAGATTATGAAGCTGGGATTCCTGCCTCACAATTATATCAATGTATCTTTTCGTCTCACCTACAACATGCCTATTCCGGTTCTCCTTCTGAACAAGTGTTGCTGTTTGTGTCAAAACCTGGGTGTTTTAGGGATGTGAAAAATAAATCTGGGACAAGATACAAGAATGCTGGATTCACTTAACCCTCCCCCCCACTCCCAGAAGTAACTCGTTGGAAAGAATAACCCAGCGGTATCTATGCCATTAGAAACCTCTGACTTACCACACTAAAGAAAAAAAAAATAAATAAATCAGCCTCCTTTACTTGCTTTGTCAGGAAAATAAGACACAAAACTTTCTTTCCCTCAACTGCAGAAGCTACTTCTGGCAGCGATTCTTTGTGAGCGCCTCACCAGAGCACTGGGGCTGCCTTCCATCACCTGCCATCGTCCCAACTCGGAACGCAGGAGCACAATCAAACTACGATTTTCCCCTCACGCCTCTGGGTTAATGCTCTTAAGCTATCAAATATGGCTTAAAGTGTCTGCTCTCAATGACACCACGACAAAGAGATCAGCAGGAACACGGGAGGAGATCTCCAAAATACATTAACATATTTTAACAGAGAATTCTTAAGGCAGGTGTTGTTTGGAAAGGAATAATCTGCTGGAAATCAGTGTGAATTGCAAATAGAAATTTGCTTGTAGATTAGCACAATTCAACAAAACCCAAAAGACAGCACTGCACGATGGAAATGCCTTTACACAGAGGAATTAAAAAAAAACAAACAACCAACCAAAGAACCGAGTCCAATTCAGAAAGCGTGTGACTGCTCGCTTGATTACGTTCATCTTACCAAATCACCTGGCTGGCTCTGCGCTGCACCGTCAGTATAACTGCTGCAAGAAAATAAACTGAGGTTCTGAATATCCAGTCACAGCAGATCTTAGTAAGGTTTCTGATGAAGGAGACTGACTCCCCGTCACGGGAAGCAGCATCTGATGGTCTTCGGTCCCAATGGGAAGAGGAAGTGCTAAAGACATCTCGGAGGGTTTCACATCTATGGACTCCGATAAAGGACTTTTCTGACTCTGAATGGATTCTTGTTCGTTGAAAGAATTATCAAGTGCATTAGAATCAGGGGGAGTTTCAGATCCTGGGGAACATTTAAAAGAAAAGAAAGAAATGTTCAAAAGCCGCTGGGCAAATTCTGCAAATTCCCTTTCAACTGACTGTGAAAACACACACTTGGTGTGTCAAAAACTGCCCAGTGGCTTCAATGTGCTGTGAAGCCACAATGAGCTGTAGATACGATCTAAGCACTGAGAATCATACCCTCTGCTGCTTGTAGCACCACAACTAACCAATAAGGCATTCCACCTCCATCCCTGCTCAGCATGGTACAGAAGATAACAAATCCTTAACATCACAGTGAGCAAAGGAATCTCGGAGAAAATGTAATTATGAAGGTTTCCTTGAGATTTTCCACCCCGTGAATTCTAAGAACCACAGCCACATCCTCTTTAACTGAGAGAGCGACACACAATATATCACATTATCTGTAAACTTCTTTGGAAGAAAATGTTAACTCCATTCTAGCCAGAGTCATTACAGTTTTTATCCAGTCACTTGAGAAATTATTTTCTATTCTTAATTGAAATCGCTGCTAACGGGTTCCTCGTTGCCTTCCTGTCTGAATGCAGTCTGTCACTACTCTTAGACTGCTTTCTGATTAAGCCACATTGGATATTTGACCCTTTCCTCTATCAAAGTGTGCTCTCAAGCCTGTTATTTCAGTGGTGAAGCACTTGTGTCTCTCCATGAGCTGACCTGCCCCAGCAGCTCTCCCAGCTCCCACCCTGGGGTTCTGCCAGGTCCTCTCCCCCCTCTTGCTGCTGCTCTCTTCCCCTCACCCTTGCTTCCACTGGGACCTTCTCAAGCTTCTGACATACAAAGACCATTCCCTTTTTTCGTGTGACAGAGGCAAGGGAATTATCACTCCCACACGGAAGGATGGAGAGATAACGAGGTGCACGGAGCAAGTATTGAAAGAAGCCGGCCATCTGAACACCTCCGTGCTTTGTACCAAAGGCAAGTAATAAACGTCAAAATTCTTTCTGATCAAAACCTGGCATCTAGAATAGGAATCAAATGTATTTGAAAAGGCTTTTTGGAGCAGTGATGGCAGCTGGGACCATTTTGCCACCTGTCTGGGCTTTGCTAATCCAGCTCAGACTTGGATTAACATCGACCGCCTCTATAAGCAAATCTTTCACTGTTGCATTAAAAATATTCCTGCCTTCAAGGTGCAAAGTAATTCTTGTAACCAGTATGCCCCGTTCACCTCAGTTACTACCCCCAGAAAGAACCTCTTCCTTTGATGTATTCAGAAGAGGAAAAAAATTTCCTCCAATTCAGACTCTGTCTTCATGTGGGAAGCTCTCACAAATCACTAGGACAAGAAAGGAAATATTCATCTACAGAAATTCTTGTCAGCAGCAAAACATTTCTATGATGCTCAACGTGTTTGCTGCAGCAATGCAAAAGCTGGAAAATTTGTCTTGAGCCTGCTTTAAAGCATGTCCTTTTTGCTTTAAAAGGCTTGGGCACCTCTGAAGCAGACCCTTTTAGCTCTGAAGAGAGCTACTCCCCCAAAATCTTTTGTTTTCTCATTTTAGGCCTGGATAAACAAAATAAAAACTTAAAAATAGATTATTCAGCATCGAAGATGAAGCAGTTGATGTAGTTTCTTAACCTTTCTTTGCACAAGGAACTCACCTGTGTGAACTTTTGTTTTGTGCTTCTTAAGGTTTTTTATATCTGTGTAAGAATTTCCACACATTTCACAGATAAATGGTCTTTCACCTGAAAAAAAAAAAAAAAAAAGTAGTTTGTCAGAAGGATCTTGAAATTGGAAGAAAGCAAAGTTAAAGACGTAGGGTAACACGATTTCAATGTTGTATTTTAAAATACAACTTTGTAACTATGAGTTTGTCTGTATTCAGAATAAAACTGTTTCTAGAATAGATTAAAACAAAGCAAAAAGCCCCAAAGGTTAGGAGTAAAGCCACGATCGTACGTGGACACCTACTCTGCCACACAGACACCAGTCTGAAAAAAGCAAATAAAAACAGAAATCACAAATATTTTCTTTAAATTATGTTAAGAGAGATACATAAATTAAGAAATGCTACAACTTTCAAGTCCAGCACAATATAGTGTATTTTAAGGGTAAAAGGGTAAAGGCAGAATATTATTTATAGTGCAGGAAGCAGCCGGTCTGGAAACTGACCTGTATGGGACCGAAAATGTTTATTGAGCTCTCCAGAGGAAATAAAACTCTTTTCACAAATGCCACAGATATACGGCTTCTCTCCTGAAAGAAACAAAGGAGTTTGTTATTTCAATATATAAACCAGAACGCACAGAAAGAACAAGTCAAAATGAAACAGAGGGAAAGTCTGATGGGAGAAAGAGCTCCCTAAACTGGGGTCAAAGGGAAAGAACACGAGAAGGGAGCTGGGTGACAGCTCCAGAGGAACTCCCAAGCTACAGATTTGTCGCTCATCACCTATTCCAACCCCTCTGAAGGCAGCCAGTCCTCCCTTCCCAGGCCTGTTCTGGTACCACGGTGCTCCGTGTACCCTCCCCGTACCTGTGTGTTTACGGGAATGGGTGATGAGAGAACTGGAGACGGCAAAGGCTTTTCCGCAGCTGTCACACACGTAGGGTTTCTCCCCCGTGTGCCGGCGCACGTGGTAGGTGAGGGTGCTGGCCTGGGCAAAGCGCTGCCCGCACCGGTCGCACACGTAGGGCTTCTCGCCGCTGTGCTTCCTGTGAACCAACACAGGCACCAGTGACCTCCAGGCAGAAAGGGAAGCAACACCCACCACTAAGTAACTTTCCTCAATTAGCACTTTAGCCCCAAAGTTCCTTGTGCTAATGTTCTGTGAACAAAATTAAAAATAAATCCAACACCTGTGGGTTTGGTTTTGACTTTGCAGGTTTTTTTCCCAGAAATTTACTGTTGATTCTGGGAATTAGCGCATCCGTGATTTCAGCGGCAGCTGAACCGAACAACAGGCCCTGCCCGTGTTAACACGCACCAGAACTCAGCACCTTTTCCATCACAGTGTAGCGAAAGATAAAACGACGATTGCTAACAAGGGAGCGTTAATTCCTGCTCTTGCCAAAAAGCACTGAGGTGAACAGGGAGAACTCATCTGTTTCGCTCCCCATCAAGGGACTCTCTCTTCTGTGCTGCTACAAGCAGTTTAAAACAAAACCAAAACAAACCCCCCCGCATTGTTGCTACAAGGATACCTGCGTGTAGGCTGTAACATGCAGAAATCCTCTAATGAGTAAGTAGATAGATGCAATTACTCTGCTATGCAGCATAAAAGAAAACCCACGAGAAAAGAAGTAGAAATGATCAAATTACGTCAACATGTAACTCTTGCTCGGGCTGGAGCAACTTATTCTGTTTAAATAAACCCACAGATAAGGGCTCTGACTTTTGCCCACCTGGCGTGAATCTTCAGATTGCTGGAAGTTGCAAACTGCAGGTTGCAGACATCACATTTGTAGGGTTTCTCCTCTCCGTGATGCATCCGACTGTGGAACACCAACTGGCACTTCTGAGCAAAGCCTTTGTCGCACAGTTCACATTTGTATGGCTTCTCCCCTAGTGAAAAAAATAAACCCCTCGTGCTTTTCAATCCATTACCCAACCAAAGCTCAGGCCTCTGTCCTAATACTTCTCACAAATAACATCTTGGAACATCCCGTCACCGAGTCCACCAACACGAAGCACGCCAGGAATACAGCGGGCAACACACTACTTTTGAACACATTACCTTTGGGGAAAAAAAATGTAATAGTATTTTTAACAGCAGTGTTTTCCCCCTGTTATTTTTAGAATGCTACTACTGCATTTTCAGACGTTTTGCTGGCTATGTCAATGCACGATTCTGATCGTTCAAGATGACCAATCAGTAAATCATCTGCTTTGTCCTGCCTGTCAAACAGCAATGCAACATCCAGTCTAGTGCTAATTTCTCGTTAGCACCTCCTGCAGAACGCCTCAGGTGCTTCTCTGACCATCCATGTTCTCCGAGTGGTAACACTCTCGTGTAACGGATCGCGCCACTCCAGCCTTAGTGACAATATAAAGGAGCCCATCTCTGCATTTCTGTGGCACTGCACAATCAAACAAGTTCTTAAGTATGTCGTCTTCATGAAAGGTTCAAAAATAAAAGTATCAGACCTCTCACCTGCCATCTAGCAAGAAACACTGGGAAATTTCCTACCTACTCCTGCCAGAACTCTCTGTACGATACCCTCAAAAGGGAGAAAATGCAGATGACGCTCCTCCCACCAGCAAACCATCCCTGAACACGGCTCATGAGCTCTGTCTCACCCACCAATTTGTGTTCAGCCTGACAATATTGGAAACACTCTCCCTTGGTTACTGAAAGAGCAAGGTGTTCTCCTGCTTCTGTACCTCAACATACCCTACTCCACCTCTTCACATCTTCACATCTTCCTGAGAAACGCTCCACTGCTGGCTTCTGCTCAGTATTTTCCAAAGGGGAAAAAAAGAGCAAAAATAAGCATTTTATTAAAATCTGATTCGCTGTTACTTCAGAATTCTGAATGCCAGCCACAAAAGGGAAAAAAAAAAAAACAAGTATGTAAACCAGGTCCCTCTGCTGCCCACAGGGTTAAGTACAGCAGCAGAGGCAACAGCAGAACAGCTGTGACAGACCAGCCTGAAGAACCAACTAACCTTGTGTCAAGTCTTCCATCTCCAAGGAAGAACATACAAAAAGACAAACAAGCCCAGTGCTTCTCCCACACGTCTTCCCAGGCTCCAGCAGTTTGCTGTTTGTAATCTTTTTAAGTCAGACGTTGTCTTAACGGGTAAGTGTTCATACCTGATTTCTCTTTGATGCTTTGCTCAGCAGTTTTTGATACATCGCATACTTAATCACAGAATGTTTAGAGTTGGAAGGAACCTTGAAGATCATCCAGTTCCACCCCCCCTGCCCTGGGTAGGGACACCTCCCACCACACCAGGTTGCTCCAAGCCCCATCCAGCCTGGCCTTGAACCCCTCCAGGGATGGGGCAGCCACAGCTTCTCTGGGCAGCCTGTTCCAGTGCCTCACCACCCTCACAGCAAAGAATTTCTTCCTAATATCCAATCTAAATCTCCCCTCTTCTAGTTTAAAACCATTACCCCTTGTCCTATCACTAAACTTCCTGACCAAGAGTCCCTCTCCAGCTCTCCTGGAGCTCCCTTCAGATCCTGGAAGGCTGCTCTAAGGTCTCCCTGGAGCCTTCTCTTCTCCAGGCTGAACAGCCCCAGCTCCCTCAGCCTGTCCTCACAGCAGAGGTGCTCCATCCCTCTGATCATCTTGGTGGCCCTCTGCTGGACCCGTTCCAACAGTTCAGTACTTCTGCTAATGTTACTGAATGCAGAGATTATAACACCATCCCACATTTCACTAACTAAACCCTCAAATGCTGTAGTAATTCAGCCACTTCCTCTACCCTTTTTGAAGGCCTTATGGGAGAAGTCACCTACTTGTCACCAGATTGTACTTTTTCCCCACTTGTGTTATCAGACATATTTTGTTCTGAAGTTTAAAAAAAGCAACAGAAATTCTGATACCAAGCACTGCGAGTTTTTCATGCTCTACTGGCAACAGTTGTTGGCAGCCCATCAGGCTACAGAGTTCAAGGGTAGCCAGCTCTTCTGAGTCTTTCCAGAAATGAAGATGCTTAGACTAAAAAAGTCCTCTCTAGCTGTTTAAAGTAGAAACTATGCTTTAATACTGAAAAATGCTGAAAATATCAAGCTACTGGGACAGAGGTACTATCCCTGTACACATACCAGCAGCAGAGAAAGTTTCTAGAGGAAGAAGTCAGAATGCAAAGAGACCTTTTTAGCCATCTTCACAGCCTGTGATGACAGGTCTCCACAGTCCAGAAGACAAGGCCAGTGGCTTACCTGTGTGAGTTCTTACATGTGTTTTCAGCTGATTGCACTGGGTGAACGCCTTCCCGCAGAGCTGACACACGTATGGCTTCACCCCCTTGTGTATTCTCATGTGGCGACGGAGGCTACTGGCTTCTGAAAAGACTTTTCCACAGGTGTTGCACACCGGCTTAGCTTTGGAGTACTTCTGGTCGAGCTCTTCCCCCGAACTCTCCAGCTGGTAAGCGTTCTTGTCGCTGGCGATGTTGGACATACAGTGCTCCTTCAGGGCACAGCTTTGCTGAGGTTTTCCTCGTTTCTGTTTTGCTGCAATAGTCTGGACTAGGATATCCTGTGCCACCAACGTTTCGCTTTCCACCACAGACGCCAGCTGCAGCTCGGAGTTATCACTGCCTTGGGCTGCCTGTTCCGTGATCTGAGTGGCCAGTTTATTTGCATCCAAAAACATTTCAATGGACGCGTTCTCGGTCACATCGTTCTGATATTGTACAGATTTATTCTGCGTGTTTTTGGGGGAGCCGAAATTCTTCTTTCGCTTTTTGGCTGGTGGAGATTTCTTTTCTAAAGCTGTTTTCTTTGCCTGTGGTTGAACCAACTCCGCAGAAGCGGCATCTGCTTTCTCCCGATTACTGTAATCTCGGAGAGTCATAAGGCAAGTCTGCTGATTCATTTCAACGTTTCCAGTGATACTAGATGTCTCTGTAGAAGAGGGATTGGCAATAAAAGCAAAGTCTTCCATCTTGATTTTGCATTTAGTGACCACTTCTTCTACTTTGAGATAGTCGGCAGCCTGGTGAATTTCTTTAACGTTCCAGCTGCAAGAAAACAAGACCTGGGTGACGATATCCTGGCCAAAGCAAACATTTCTTCTGTATCAATTTTATCAAATACAGAGAGAAGGACAGAAAAGTCACACTTAGCGCTGCAAGACACCGGTACAACTGCTCCCAAACAGAAGCCTGCTGGGCTCTGCAGATCCACAGAAATGAGAATTTTATTTTTGAGGTCATGCTTTTTGTAGAAATTTTACGTTAAAAGTCCAATCGTAAGTTGGTGAGGCCAGACATGGGGTCCTTGCTCCAAAAGGTTCAGAAATTATAGTACAAAGGAGAAAACACTGGAGAATGAAGTGCATAAATCACCATTCTATAACCCTTCCTCCAAAAGTCTGAAGTAATTCACAAGCAGCGCGTTCAACTCAGCAATTCTGTGGCAGGTCTTCATCTTACTTTATAAAACAATTTGCAAACAGTCCTAATTCTGTCTCAGCTTCACACAGACAACATTTGCACCGAGGAAGTCCTTATTTAAACTACTACGCTCTATTTGTCAGTTCCTGCAACACAGGCCTCAATGTTCTGAAACAAATAACCTGGAAAAGTGGCAACACCAGTGAATTTATGGATTTACAGCACTTTAAAGAGAGATTAATGGTAAGCAACATAATTCTAACGATCTAGTACATAGTAAGGGTAATTAAAAGGTAAATAATGAGCCACAGTTGCTCTCTGCAACACAACTGTTTTAGCATCCTGTACTACACTAGCACCGAGTTCAAAGTAGACCCTTCCTGGTGTCTTCTCTAGTTCGTGCAGCCACCGAAGACGACAGAACGTGCAGACAGTTGCAGCAGCCACCTAAAGGGACACAGCACAAGATGCCGTGGGCAGACCTGCAGGTGTCATCTTCAGTCTAACAGTTCTCCCCAGGTTAAGAACCATACTTTCACCTTCCTCAGAATGAACCCAGACACTCTTCCTGCTGCCGGCCCCAGACAGTCGCCTGCAAGATCAGGCGTGATTTGCAAAGCACCAGTCGCTAAATTCACTACACGGCCCCGCACGCTCATCTACGGCCGTTAATACTTGCAGCTAATTTAAACAACCCCACAAATTAACACCCTGTGTCTGTGTACCTAAATTACCAGGTAGGAATTTTCAGATATCACCTGCCAGAAAGCTTTTTTTGAAACATATTTGACAGCACATGTGGAGAGAGGAGTTGAAATTCCAGGCTACATACTTTTAAGCTGTCACAGTTCCCTCGTGAGGGATAACGTCTTTCGTTCCCTCAGAGAGAAGCACTGCAAGGAATCCTCACTTTCCATGAAACAATGCAATGTGCACAAAAATCAGTGCTCTAAGAGGGGAAACGCTTTTTGTCTGACTCATTCTGGACACTGTTCTACAAGATTCTAAGTAACACACCATACCAATTCAAACAAAAATAGTTTTTCTTTCAATCGTGGCCACAATCATCCATTTCTCAGACTTCAGTCCCTACTGCACACACAGTTTCCAGGTGTTCTCTGCAAACACAGACATCAATGAGCTAAATTCAGAAAGAACAGAATCACAGAATGGTTAGAGTTGG
>VZRU01014707.1:5008-16045 GCA_013398155.1 Pedionomus torquatus | reverse complement strand
AAAAAAATTAACAAAAACAAACCGGAAAAAAAAAAAAAAAAAACAAGAAAAAAAAAAAAAAAGACAGAATTCTATGGGAGTGTTAAGCTTATTGTAATAGTAATTATTTAGGCAACCATTCTAGTATTTGTGGACAACACTTTTCAAAAAGTGACTCAGCCCATTCTTAGCATGGATTCAGTTTTTGATTAGGAAAGACTACAATACAGAATTAATATGCAGAAAAAATAGATGTGCGAGTAAGCCTAAGTCTTAAAAAGCCCTGCTGTCGTCAGCTTTTTTTTCTTTTACTGTTTGCCAAGCTCCTAATGTTGCTGCATGGATTTTAACAGCTTTGCTCTCATGCATATCCGTTTTCACAGTACAAATTTTATTTGGCACTGCCCTCTTTATTGCATATATTCCTAAACCAACAACAATGCAAGCAGAAATCTAAGCCTGTCAACAAATGTGAGACAGCTTCTGGCAGTGTAATGTCCATTGTCTGCAATCATTCTGACAGATCACTGAGCTCAGACAGTGCATCACACATGCTTAAATTATGAACAAATTCCACTGATGTAAGGATAATTCTAAATCCAGAGTACTTGGCGCAACCCTTGGCTTCTAAGCCTGGTCCATGGAAGGATTCAGTGATGAGCCTGAAGGGCTCTAAATTAATTCCAGACACGCTCAATATAAACCTGCCTTTGAAACCTTGCCTAAACCTTGAAACTAGCTAGTGAGTATCTAAAAATCTCTGCAGTAGTTATTAGCATATCACTATAGAGTCAAGACATCTGCACATCTGTTTTTGATTTTAAGAAGTGACTAATTCTACAAGATTTGTGACTACAGATGTCTCATTCCCAGCAGATTCTATGGCACCAAAATATTTTTAAGCTGTGTTTATCACATCATTAAATGAACAGGAATAATACTTCTTTACACCAAAGTTATTACCTTGGAATAGATATACTTGGAATAGAGAAATTGAAAAAAAAAGAAAAGGAAAAAAAAAGAAAGAAGAGGGAGAGTATGAAATCAGAAGACTATCTTTGCAATTGTATAGACCCTTTCAACTGTCTTACAATAATTAATAAAACCAGGAAAATATTTTCCAGGTCGGAAACTGAACACATACATTAAGCTTTTGAAAAATGACCATTGACAGAGGTAATTCTTATCAATTTCTGTTCTGCAACTTGAAATCCATTAAGGCGATAAAATTACCAGAAAGCCCTTGACACCTCCTTGTTTCATAGCAAGCAGTGAACGTGAATGGATTTGTATTTCTTTTTAATACTGTGTAAAATGACGTAAGTGAAAGTTGCAAAATAAGCTACGCTCAAACAGAATGCTTTTATCAAATTATGTATTCTTGCTATTACCTTTATACAATACTCACTACAAGTTATTTAGCTTTTGACAAAAATACTCTTCTTACCACTAAATGAAAACATTTGTCTAGAATCTTATCCAAAAACTACTTATACAATGTAATTTCGAAGCATGCCACGATACTGCTTCCTTATCAATAATGATCAGTCTTCACTCAAGTATACAGCCTCCCCTGTCATTATGTAGCTTTCAGCTGAAGAGATATCAATATATGTTACTAATGCAAATCAGACTCATTAAACATTTCTTCAGAATATATTCAGTCTGATTTTTATAATACTGTTTCTAAGTTACATTTACATAATTTACATAATCAATGACTTTTTTTACTGACTTCATAGCTACAGTTTTGCTTAGATCTTGAACATCCAGTTGGTACTTTCAAATTTAAATCAGATTAAGAAAGTATGTAAATATATAATTTATTTCTGCTTTTATTGAAAACTGGTGGGTGAAAACTCCAAATTTTCCATCTTAGCATTTGCCTTGTAAATGTAAAGGATTAATCCTGCAACTGATATTCGTGAATGGTCTTTTGAGTTTTAGCCCAAATCCAATTAGCAGCAAAGAAGGAAAAATAATCAAAAATAGATCAGGAATTGACAGATATCAACTTTATTATGCACATTTGAATGTTTACAAAAGTTTTCAATAATACCTTATTGTACAACTGTAGCATACAAGTAAAATGATAGCAGTACTTCATTGCTTAGAAATAGTTGACATTTCCTTTAAGAGTCTTTTGAGTGTTGGTATCAAGTTGACCAACTTTCTCTGGTTTCTAGCCAGGGATGAACTCATTATACAATCACATCTACAAAATTAAGTGAATGTGAATGTTTCATAGAATGTTTCTCATCTCAGGAAATGCCATTTCATAAGTTGCACTGATGCATGTATGCATATCATCATTTTAAGGTCTTTACTTTAAATAGTTTGTAAAAGTTTATATATATATCTAGTTTTTGATGTGTGTTTTTCCATACTTTTTCTTTCTAAATGCATAGCTCTTTCCAAGACTAGTGTAAGTTATGAAGGACCCATGATGAACATTCACAAGCACTTTAAAGCTCAAGTACCATTTCTGACCACTCAAAAGCGTTCAGAAACAGAGGAAACAACTATGATATTCAGATCCTACTTGAAAACTACTACATAAAAGAAAAGAATATACTAACAAACCCTTCAAGATAAAATTACTATAGTATCAACAAAAAGAAAAAGAAAGAAGCCAACAGCCTGTAAGTGCAGTGCTGAAACAGCTGTCAAATAGATTAAGCTGACAAATAAAATCGCATCTTATTTGTTCTTCTATTAATTAGAGTATTTCTCTGGAGAAAAAATAAAAATTCTTTGGGCACTTTAAAAAAAAGGACGTCAATAATGAAGTTGAACAGAGAAGTTCAACAGAAAAGTTGAAATTTTGTCAGATCTGCCTTATGTTCTCTTTTAGCCATCAGAATTACCATAATTAACCTATTTTACCTTTCAAAACAACTCTGAATGGTTGACATGAATGCATCTGTCTACTTTTAACAGTCGATTACAAAACTGTCTGGAAGACACTCTGGAGTAATAAGGGCAGCATTTCTTATTCATGTCCATGGGAAGAATAGGTCTTGGTTAACCACTTTCTTGTAGAAACGTCTCAAGAACGTTGTCATGGACTTCCTGCTTGTGATAAAGATGGCTGAAATGATCTAATCTGTTTTCCAGCTCATTCAAGAACCCAGGCAGATTGCCAGCAGAAATGTCTGATACCTGATATACCAGACTTCTGGAGAGGACAGCATACCTCTTTCTGATATCAAGTCACCCAAAGACAACTTCTAGCCAAGAAAGTGAGCATCTGTTACAAAGACCTGGAAGAATGAGTAATTAGAAGAACATTCTAATAATAGTGTTGTTCAGCCAGCCACAAAAGCCTATACTTCAAAAAGACAGCAAAACTTGACTAAACAACCAGTAGAAGAGTAAGCTATTTCCTACCACTTCTGCTTGTTTCTGGTACGATATTCCAGCTTATACTGCTTTGTGGTCCGTAATGCTCCTTTGGAATGGATGCTAAGGAATGTCTTTCTTTATAATTATTTTCCCTGAAACCACAGAAGCCAAGAAAATTGCCTAAGAAATAAGGAGGAGGTGAAAGCATAGACTGTTGTCCCTGCTGCATCAAGTGAGGCATGCAGGATTGTTTTAGATGATATATGACCCTCAATAATTGGAATGTCAAACTTCTGACAAAAAT
Source organism: Pedionomus torquatus (assembly GCA_013398155.1). Taxonomy (NCBI): domain Eukaryota; kingdom Metazoa; phylum Chordata; class Aves; order Charadriiformes; family Pedionomidae; genus Pedionomus; species Pedionomus torquatus. The sequence goes on along the minus strand of VZRU01014707.1, from coordinate 12,417 downwards.
CTTTGAGAAGTAATCTGATAAAGGTCACCAGATGGTCAAAGATCTTGTGGATATAGTTTTGAGAAGCACACAAGGTAGTTCCAAATGTGGAATTAAAGGGAGGCTGAAAACTCCATTCTTTTATGGAGCACAAGAACTCAGGAACTCTTAGAAAAGTAGCTTTGAGAAGTACTTGTGAAGTGCTGAGGGTAGGTGAAGATCTACATCACAGGAGATCTTTTCCTTACGAACATAATATGGCAATAGCCTGTGTTAGAGCTTTCTCAAAAACAGATAGTGTGATGCTGCAGTTCTGACAAGGTTGTTCTATTGCCAGAATTGCTATGGAGCCAAACTACCACTAAGGCCCTGCTCAGGAGTCACAGGGTCCCAGGTATGGGTTTTGTCTTTGTCTGGAGTACAGCTCTTTCCCATTCTGACAGAAACAGGGTGTTCAAAAGCAATTCTATGGTTGTGTCAAAGGGATAATAAGCTATTTTGATGCTACTTGTTCCTGAAGAACCCACAAACCTAATTAACAAATACTTCTGAAGCTAGTGCTAATGATCTCAATGGGCAAAAAGAAATTGCTCAAGGAATATGGGCAACCAAAGCAATGGGAATGATTACTTGAGATTAAGAAACAATTGCCAAGACCAATGCATTTCTTGAAACCCCAAAGCAGAACCTAGACAAAGTAAAATAAAAATATCAGCAGTAGCTAAAACTCTCTTAGCTCTAAAAAAAAATATGAAAAAGCCTCGAAGTTGGCAGTCAGCTTTTCACACACCACACGCACTGCATTAAATGAGGCATCATTTTGACTCAGTAGACATTTAAGAGCAATTGAGTAGAAAGAGGATTGTGCTTATTGTCAAATGGACATTATGCAGGGGGTTGATACTTGTGCATGCTCCTACTGCTATCAATAAAATTATCTGACATGCAATGCTAGGTAGAGATGTGCTGTCAGATGAGGATAAACACAGATCAGCTGATAAAGAGAATACAGAATCCTTGCATAATTTAAACAAAGCATGTTATTAATATTGAGGAAGCTTTCTAAGAAAACCAGCCCTTAGTCTATAGCCTGTCTAAATGGAAAAAAAAAAGAAAAAGGAGGGAAAAAAAAAGTTGGGGAAGGAGGAAAAACAGATGACACATTTCTTATCAGAAGAAATGGCTTTTGGCTCTTGGAACTTACTGTTTGCAGTTTATGTGCAAAAAGTTATATTTGCATTTGTGAACTATGTTCAGTTTTTAAGTAATTAATGATACATGGAATGTACCTGATTCTACTGGTTAAGGTTCATATAAGTTAATGTAAGTTAAATTTCTGCAAGTCATTTTGTCATTTAAGACTAACTTTCCAAGTAACTGGGAGAGCATGGCCTGACTTCACAAACATCTTACAAAATGTCATGTTTGTTTATAAAAATATCTTATATATGTTTCAGATTAACACAAACAGAAAACATACTTGTGCATACTGGTCTGGCAACTTGAATCTTGTCACCTTACACATCGTAAAATAAACTACTATATATTAATATTGTTTATGTCCCAAGTCAATGTATTCCTCTATCTGCTATAAAAACAAAGGCTTTTAACTAGATCTCTCAGAAGCAAGATCCTGTTTATAGATCATTATTGCCTAAGTATTAAAAAATATATATATCAAAGAAGCATTTCTGCCTATACTCTCTAAGGCTATTTTATTTTGCAGTGCGGTGTTTTACTGGGCCTCAACTCCAAACCTGAAAACTCCTTAGTTACTTTAATTTACATGCCAAATTAATACATTTTATAGCAATTCAACATTTTTCTATTCAGAAATATGTTATTTGCACCATTAGATTTGGTATAGACCTATATGTGTAGAAGATCTGGCTGGGGATGTAACTAAGCAGGATACGTCCCAGGATTTCAGTTAAGAATATAATTACCTCATATACATTTAAACAATTTCTAAACTATGAAGTATATAAATTGAGTCTGGAAAATGGTAATCTTTTTTCCCCTAATATATCAGAAAGCATTGAAATTTTAACTAAGTATTTCCTTAAAAATGGAATGCTGTTTTTCTTCCCTCCACCTCTTTTAGACTTGCATGAAAAGTGGGAAGGGAACGTGTTAATAAATTAAATGAAAACTAAATTTATGTGTCAAGGATAGATTCCTCACTTTCAGCATTAAAAAAACCCAATCATGCCAGGTATGTAATATTTTAATAAATAGCTATTTAAGTAGCTTCACAGTAGGTAATCAAGGCCAAAACTGAAGAACATAAAATCGTTTTTAAGTCCAACTTTTAACAATATTACCTGACATCTGATGTTCTCTTTTTAATAAAAAAGGGCCCCAGACTTAGCAGAAGCAAGCTGAATACATAATGTAAGCAACTTCATTTAAAGTATGTCATTCAGCTTCTTTGATATTTGGCTAACCCACAGCTTTTTTTGGTAATCTTTATATATCTGATAATGAAACAGTGTGTAGTGTTTTAAATTCCAAAGGCCATGTGCATCTAGGAGACCCACATGTAGGAAACTACTGCATTGCAATAAGCCTTAAAATAATAAAATAATTAAGCCTTAAAAAAACATAGTGGCCAGGAATCATGAACTTTCAAGCCATTATCAAGCACACATTGGTACTAAGCAATAATTATTATGAATTTCAGAGTCTTTGTAATCAGCAGCTGTCAGAGGAACAGATTACAAATCAGCAAATTTTACAAATCAGCAAGTAAGTAAACAATAATAAAGGGTAATGCAGGTACCTGTTCACTTCATTTACTAATAGTACTGTTTGTTCACTATGGTTTTTCCTCCATGTTCACTATGTTTTTATTGGCATAATATTAACATTTAATAAACATCGTAATTCTAGAAAGTAAAGCATTTTGAATATAGTAATACAAGTAATCAAGAAAGCATAGTACTGCAGTTTGTTGTAGATCTGTGCTAGTGAAGACTGTCAGTGAAATTTTTTATTTGATATCTATTGATCTTAAAAAAAATTATTTGCATGCTAAGTAAATAAAAGCCTCTCTAACAGTTAATGGTCAATGCTATGTTAATAGTTATACTAAGATACATGCATTTCATGTAATATGCAACTGATATAATTTTTTCAAAGTGCAATTAAAATTCCATCAAGGTTGAACTAGACAGGTTTTCAGATCTCAAAAATCCCTCAAATTTTTTTTCCTGTACTTCCAAAAACTTTTGCATAATTTAAACACTCACAACAGAAATCATTATGGAATGGTATTAATGATATTGCAAGCACATTATAAATAAGAAATCCGTTAATGATGTAAACTTCAATGTAGTTCTTCATTGATACAGAGTTTGAGTTTGTTATATTGAGCATCAGTCATTGCTACCTAGTTATTACTGAGCATAAGTGCAAAGATATCATAATGTAAACTTCTGGGTTTCATTAATCAGCTCTGGTAAAACCTTTCAATGTAAAACTCTTTCAAGGTCCTTTCCTCTCAGGTTGTTAATTCAAAGAAAAAAACTCCAAAGCAACACAAGAACTCTTTCTAAATGGTTTTTCTACATCATTACTTTGTACTCCAGTATGCTGGATGCATTTTAGCTATAAATAAACACATAAAATTTAATCAACTGAAAATAATACACTTGCATTATCTAGATTCAGAATGTGTAAAATTTCCATAGCATGCTCTCATTTTTGCTTACATTGTCAAAATGTAAGTATTTTCAAAAAGCTCCTACTTACTCACAAAGAATATCACCCGACGAAACCAAACATGTTGGAAATATTTAGGTATGTTTTCACATCCAACTGTTCCTCCTCTTGCTGTAACATCATGAAAGCCTAATGAAAGTAAGCACTAGTTTTGAGCATAGAAATAGCAAATTTAAATTATCAAGCCACTCATCTGTTACTTGATCTTGTGAAACTGCTGTCTGCTTAACCTATATTTGTTTGCCTTTGACAACTAAATACAATTCCTCAATGTTTCTAAACAATCATGATGTATCATTATACCATACAGAGGAGACAAAAGCAGCAAACCCATCAGTTACAAAAGCATTTCAAGTTTCTATATGCTGTGTAGTCTCTGATGTGGGAACTTCAGGCTCTGACCTATCTTAAGCCCAATGGAGGCAATGGGTACAGCACTCAATAAACTTCAAATGGTGGAGTGGAAGCTTCAGCTAAGATGCTAAGAGCAGGCTGATAAATTACTGCAATTGTACACAGTATTGGTGATGAATGCTAAACAGTTCCTTTGAACTACATGACGAAGTAAAGTGACTTTTAACTAAATAAGTAGACTTACATGGGAAAGGTTATTGAGACAAGTTGTTTGAGATTGGAACACTTTTCACAGCATGTTATGACTTCATGGACAACATGTAAAATTCAGGTTATGTGTGATGAAGAACTTGGTCTAAGAATTAATAAAAATAAAATTAACCTAAGAAATGCTAGTGCCATGCTTAGATTTTAGAGGACAGCCATAAACCATAGAAATTTATAATTTTAAAACCAGATGATTTCTGTCTCCTACTACAATTTATTCTTGTCCGCTTTTTTACTTAGATGAATTCCTTCCGTGTTTAGAAGGACAAAATACTTCCCCAATAAGAAGCCAATTATCTCAATGGCATAATTTTTCTGTTTTTTTAATCTCACATTCTATCTCCAGAAGGAATACTTAATAGATCATAACTACAGGATTATGTTACATTTCTCCTTTTGTGGGGGAAAAAAAAAAGTTTCATTTACAGGTTTTCTTCTGGAGATTTGTTTACATAGACTGTCTTATTACTTAATTTAGCATTATTACTTTGAATGCTAAAATAAACTCCAAATATTTTAGAAGTCAGTATAATTATATATAGTAAATTATTATAATCTTTGAATGCTTAATATTCAACATAGTGATTTTTTTTATTTAAGAGGCAAGATATTGTACCTATTTCCACATATTTTCTGCTAAGGCACTATTATTCAGACATCTGCAGCCTGATACTTCCAGACAAAGGTTTCAGTTTTATTTAATTACGAACAAAACAAATACTGAATATGTCAATACTATTTTCTTCTAGGTCCAAGCTTTTACAATACTTACCACAGGAAAGCATTAAGTATGGTGAACTTCTGAATACAAGGCCTGTAAGGGTTTCATACACATAACTGAATGAAATAATGCAACCAAACACAATAGTTGAGATTATGTTTAAGCATGTACTGAAACACAGGCCAGACCCTAAAGAGGTACGACTCAGCACAATTTCTTTACCAGGCTGTTTAATGCCTGCTGACAATCTAATGTAATTTTAACAATTTAACAGAATTTAAACACATGTTAATTAACAAGGACCTGTCTTGCTGATTTAGGGTCAATAAATTTGGTATCTGAAAGACACTGAAACGAGAGAAGCTGACTGAATCACAGAATCACAGCATGGTAGGGGTTGGAAGGGACAGGAAATCATCTAGTCCAACCCTCTGACAAAACAGGGTCACCTAGAGCAGGCTGGACAGGAACACATCCAGGCACGTTTTGAATACCTCCAGAGAAAGAGATTTCACAACCTCTCTGGGCAGCCTGTTCCAGTGCTCAGTCACTCTCAAAGTTTTTCCTCATGGTGAGATGGAATTGCTTGTGTTCCAGCTTGTGTCTGTTCCCTCTTGTCCTGTCACTGGGCTTCACTGAGAAGAGCCTGACACCATCCTCTTGACACCCACCCTTTAGATATTTATAAGCATTGATGAGATACCCTCTCCATCTTCTCTTCTCCAGGCTGAACAGACCCAGGTCTCTGAATGATTCAGCTGACTTTTTACACCTGCCTCTCCCTTACAATAAATGACCTGACTTGGTCTGATTTTGATTTTTTTCAGTATATATTTATGCATCTGATGCTCATGTGTTAAGTCAGACTTTTCTGAAAAAACAAACCAGCTCCCAAGTTAGGTTTAATCTGTAGCACTATTAACAAGCAGAATCCATAAAATGCCTCTATTTCCATTCAAGACAGAAATTTCAATTAGCAAGTTAAGGACTGATTTACCATAGAAATATTAGTATGTATTCTTAAGTTTAATGCTATTTCACTGAAGGTCTAGATTTTAGAACAAAACATGATTCAGCACAAAGTAAAAGTTTTATAGAGATGCTACAGATGAAAAAAATTTCTGTTTTATTATTAATCTTTAGTTTTGCTTGTACATAGGATGATAAATTGTACTAGAACAATCAGCTCTGAAAAAGTGAAAATTAGCAAAAATCTCACATTTTAATTCCAGCATTTTTATTGGAAAAAAAGAAATTAAACGTATACTGCTACTCTCCATATAAGGTCATGTAAAAAAGATCAGTAGCATATATAATCACACAACTCTCTAACATCTTAAAGCCAGAATTTTGACAGCTACTTGTTGAAGTTCATAGCCCATTATCTTTATTTTTATCAGGAATAAGCACCCAAATTCATCTTACCTCAGTGAAGAAGTTCAGCCAAAGAAATCCTCATTTATTTAAATGGGTGATTTCCAAACCACTTCTCTTTCCAAACTAGACTTATTCCATATTGCATAAAATTTATGTTTAAAAAATTATGCAATTCCATTAAAACTTTCCATAAAGCTAATATGAAGTGTTATACTATTTGATGGAATATGCAGATTATATGTAACCTGACTATTGAAATCATATTAGCATCAATGGAATCTGTTTGAAAACATTAAGTATCATTGCCTACTGATATTTTTATCTTTAAAGTGAGAGCTGGGGTATCACAAATACATTTCAGCTGTAGAGGTGCACATCATTACTTTGCAGATGCACATGTTGGTCCACTTGGAAAGAGTCAGTCTGTTCAGATTCAGAGGATGACTCCTCAGATTTAAAAAATATCTGGACACAGTACTAGAAGCTAGCACGCTGCTGTTTCTCTTCATAAAAACAAAAATATGGGCACCAGAAAAACCTTGAGATGAGACAAAGACTTATGTCCTAGCTTCAAAGGACTGTTTAACTAGGTTGATACAGTATTTCTGCTACTCATTGTTCCTTGAGTTTGCTGCTGCTGAGCTACACCTTGGAATCTGCCATTGCACTCCTATTTTTGTTCACCAGAAATGGGAAAACACATCTAACAATGGCATATCATAGCAACTCCATCTTTCTAGTGCTATCACCCACACTTTTGAAACTGATTAGTGCTATATCCACTAGAGACATCCTTTCATAAAAGGAACAACTTTTTTCCACTACTCCTTTCCAGTTTTCTTTGCCACGTGCCTGGTTTTGACAAATTAAAAAGTGTAATTTGCACCAACTTTATCTTTGCTGTGATATGATGAAGATCAAAATGTTGTGACACACCTTTGAAACTGACTGCTTGGTGGAATGCAATGGGATCTCTCTTCCCCTCCCC
>VZRU01014704.1:42239-57074 GCA_013398155.1 Pedionomus torquatus | reverse complement strand
TTTTGAATACTGTTCTTTTTATGTCCTGCGTACTTTGTTAATGTTTTTTTTTTTTTTTATTGTTATTATTTTCTGTATTTTTTTTACTATACACAGACATTAAATTTTGCCTGTTTTTTAAATGAATACTTTAAGATTTGGATCTTGGTCTCTTTTGTAGAACAATGGAGAATAATTACCGCTAGGAATATCCTGACAGTGCTGAAAAGCTCCCTGTCAACACTTCTTTCTTGTTCTGCTGCATTAATTAAGTATACTGTCTGCTAACTATCTTCAGCTCCTTTCATACCACTGAATTTTGATTTTTCCTGTAGTGATATGTGCATTCACACACTGGTACTCCAGCGATGTTTGCCCTGATCTCTGTTGTGTGTCACTCAGAGCTTAATTTCCTTAATTTCCTTCTCCTTAGTCATGGCATGTTAAGTGATATAAAAAGTGCTTTTTTAAACTTTATTTAAATTTTTCCACTGATCAAAGAAACATCAAAGTACTCCTCATTAATTCAGTAAGCTACTATGTTGTTTTTTTTTGGGTCAGGAGTATTACTTTATTGTGGTAAATAGCAATGATTACTGGGGACTGCATAAATAACCCTGATTTTTAACTCTGTTGCAGTGTGCACAGGATGGTGTGTAGGGGGAATGTTATTTGATGTTTGACAGTCCTGCCTCCATTATGAAACACAGCAAACTCTGCTTTGAACAGAGAGGTCATTAGGCCATTTTTACAGTCACGACTGTAATACATATGACACAAAGAAGACTCAATACCTGTGACATGCTCAATGTTCTTGGACTGGTCTGTCATCCCAGGGTTGTTAATTTGTGACTTTTCCATTTTTGTTCCTGTAGAAGGAAAATGGGTTTAGAATGGAAGTCTGAAGAAGCACTTCTTCTGATTCCCTCATTGTTTACTGACACAGTTGTTATACAGGAGACTCTTTACTTTTTTTGAAACCAATTACAAAGACGAAATGTTCTGAATCCTAGGAAACCTGAAGAAGTAAAAACAATCATTTGCTGCACAGGTGGATTGTGTTGTTGACTTCATCTCCAATGAAATAATGTGTCAGTGAGGTACTTCCAAGGTAGTGCTGAGGACTTACATGAAATTTGTAGCGGATTCCCAGAAAGGACCATGCATCCCAAATAATATAGATCAAGATCACTGTGGACAGTTAAATTCTGTGGGTTTTTTTCCCTGGTCTGGTTTAGACTATACATTTGGTTTTTTAAGATGAAAATGTTTAAATCCAAGGTGTCTTGGTACCTGGCAAGCAGTGCAAGCCAGCATTTTCCTTTTCTTCTCACTTCTGGAATGCATAAATTATATTGTGATTCTAAGGGAAAATATCTGCCATAGAAACTAAAACTGCAAAATATCAGCATAACTACTGACTTGAGAAATCGTTTATATGGATGCTGTCAAAGGAGAAGTGTTTTCTGGCTTTGGCTATTGATATCTGAAGCATATAGTGAAAGCTATCAGCAGTCTATCAAGCCAAATTCACCATCTGGTATAGATTGTCCATCATAAGGATGGTTTCGGGTATCTTGAGCAGCAGATTTTAGAATGTTATTCCATAATTTTAACACTTCAATTGTTTTTGTAGTTTTTAACAATAAATTTGGAGTTGCAGTGCATATGTTCTGTGCAAGACAGAAACCAGTTTGGATTTCATAGAAATTAAATTAATCAAATAAGTTTTATCCACTGGATATAGTAGGTTTTTCCTTCCACACAAGTTCTACTAGTCAACAGAATTATTTTTTTCTTGTATATAAAAGCATAACAAGATTACTGTGCATGAATTTACCAATGAGATTTTTTTAAGTATAGATGTGAATAAGCAGATGACAAATGATTGACAATGTTTTGAGAAGTACAGCTTTTTAGTATAGAAAGCTGATTAGGACAGGTCTAACTAAATGTAAACTAAGTGCCAGCAGCTCTCTCTTGAATCATATTCTGTGAACTACTTTTTACAGACTCAATTGGCAGATGATGTTGACTGTTCGGATCACCAGTTAAGATGGCAAACTGCTTCATTCTGAGCTAATTTGAGCTACTGAAAACAGTCATATAGAAGAGGACGTAATTATACAGAATCCTTACTCTTAAAGTATTTTTGAAGAACTTTGCAAAGGAATTGTTTTTCTTGCTTCTGAACAGATTTAGTTAGCAAGCACCACAGCAAGAAGTCACCCTACAGCACTGAGTACTAATGTTTTTATTGATAAAAAACCTGGTGTTTTGCAAGGCAGCTCATTAGAAAAACATGAGTCCTTTACTGTTTTGGATAACTATTAAAATACTTCCTTCAAATAGAGAATGTATCATTGCATAGCACTTCTGAACATACCTGGCTCTAGTTTTGTGTTACTATTGCTTGTAAGAACAAATTCTGAATGTCTGTAGGGACAATTATATTTGCAATACATGGGAAAGGGACTTTTGAATAGTTTTAGCTTCCTCTCTTTCAGCACTTTCTTATACATTTGAAAGATTGAAGGATCTGAAATAGGGACAATTTTCTAACCCATGAAAGAATCTAAGTACGTTATATTCTGTCTTTCTAGCGTTTTGCAGGGAGTAACTGGGCTCAGAATGAAAACTTGCCAAGTATGTATATTTTTTGAATGTGGAACTCCAAAGGTGTCATAATATTGAGATGAGTGGACTGATCACTAGGGAAATAATGGAACAACGCAATAGACTTGCAAAGACATATAATAAAGCAAGCATCTGTCAGGGTGGGAAAACCGCAAGGAAAATACTGTTACAAAAGTTTCTGTGCTATTAAGAGATAAAAGTTCTGTTCCTCAATCCAGTACAGAAAAAAAGAGACATTCAGTGAACAAAGGTCTATTTCTAATGTAAGAGAGAAAATAAGAAGAAATAATGTTCCTTTCTTGTAATTGCAAGAAATTAATCACATTGTCTGTTTAGTCCTGATGGATTTCTTTCTGTTGTTTCAAAGAAAACATAATATAAAGAACAGAACAATTTTGAAATCTGGTGGAATATACTGGAAAACCCCTTCTGGTTCATGGGCTTGTTTGAGACATTCGGGTACAATCAAGAACAAAAAATGGTGAGATCAAAAAGAGTGTCCTGATATGGCAGTCATTATAGAAATGTGCGTGGAGCTGGTTGATACTGATACTGTGTGTTAAAGCTGCAAAAGAAAGTCATGATTCTCATGCCTGCCAAGAGATATCCCATGTATTTGTCACTGTGCAACATTCCAAGCCAGATGTGATCTCTGTGGGAAAGACTAGAAAGTCACAGATGAAGTGGAAGTAAAAAACTCACCTGTGCAATGGGTGAGAAGACTTAACAGAAGGAAAATATTATTTAAGACTAGGATATTGCTGGCAGAAATTAAAGGTTAATATCTTAGTTTTGCTGTTCTACAGTACAAAATTAATTTTTCTTGAAAAGGCTGAAAAAAACTGGCTAGCTAGAATATTTTACAACTGCACACCAGATTCATCAGAATTTCTCATCTGTATGCTCACCTTCTTTCCCTAAATTATGACTTGTTAGATAATTTTATTTAGAAATTTAATTAAAATAAAAATTTGCTGTCCTTGAGAAATCTACCTCACATGTTTTAAAATATGAAACTGACTCTTCGCCTCTTCAAGGAAATTAATCATTTTGGCTGGAATATATTTCATTCAGTTCAAAGACAATGATTTTGTCTGCCATCAAAACAGACATAATTTGCAATTGCATGTGAATATATACTTTCTTTTTTTGTTGTTTTTTTTTTTAAAAAGTATAAATTTTTTTTGGTTGTGCCTTTTTAAAAACAGTAGGTAATCTCACACTTTGCATGCAATAATCCATTCTGTTCCTTCAGTTTAAATAAATACCAAATGCATTTGTACAGAGAAACATAAAAAAAACAGTGTAGATGGTTAAATCTGGATGTCACTAGTTGCATTGGTTAATTACTATGTGCTCATACTACTACTACTGTTGTGTAGGCAGAAATCTTCAAGTGCATGAGATTAGTACTTGAACTAAGATTTATTATATGACTTGCTAAGCACACAAGTAAATAAACATAATTTAGTACATAGTATTGTAAAGATTGATTTCTCTATGTCTCTTGAGATGGTCATTTTGTTTCTAAGAATACAGATTGTCTCCATAGTGACCGCTTTAAATAAGGCATTTACCTTACGAGTACTACATTTCAGAATTGTGCTGTTATCCTTTTCCAAAACAGGTGTCCAATTTGATTTTAATACACAATTCTCATTGGACTTGCCTTTGCCTATAGAAACATAAGAATTAGGGAATAACTCTAGATTTCATGTGCAAAGATTTTTGAAAGATCTCATGTAAGTTTAGTTACAGTTCTAATTGTATGGGAATTGATACATAGAATTTAATGTATTTTATACTTTCTATTTATTTTATATAGAAATGTTTTTCTCAGTCTATTCAATTACATTCATTTCCCCATATATAACTTATGAAGTTGTTTTTACATATTCCATTTACAATTTTATGTGTTAAAGACAATGTCATGTGTAACATTTTTTGTGTCTGATAGTGTGAAACTAACTCTTTCTAGTCTCTTTAACAGAATAAATCCACTGAACTCAAAGCCTTGTATAGGAGTCTGAGATGTTAAAGACCGTAGGGGTTTTTACTTTTTCGGGAAATTTTATTCAGCTTTTGAAAATGCAGTTTTGAGCTGCTGTAAATGTCCCTTGAATGATTTGCTCTAGAACCTGGGCATTTATCATTGTCCTAAGGTTCCTAAAGCTAGTACAAAGGCTTATTAATCAGCATTTCTCTATAACCTTCTGCTGGATGCTGACCCTGAGATGTCAGTAGGAGTTAGGACGTATTATAGTACGAGATATCTTTCCTTTAAAGTGACTTATTCTGGCTTCTGCCTGGATAAAGCCACATTAAAATGGGATAAAATATTAATTATCTGACTGAAAGGCTGGAAAAGAATTAAACACTGATACATAATCACATATTTTAAAAACACAGTGGGTTTTTGCTTGATTATGCTGGAAGTAAAGATTCTTAGGAATAAGGCCCCACAAACAGTACACAGCACCCAAGTGTGTGCAAGTAGTATCCAAGGCAACACATTGCAATGCTTAAGAAGAAGCCAGAAACAAAAATGTTAATTGAGTGAGAAATTCTAGCATTCCTTAGTTTAACTGTTGAACTTGGCTTGCAGTTCATGGGGCACCTGTCTTTGTCATTGAAGTCAAAGCCAAGGCTTGTAATCTAATTGCTGACCAATTCTTCTCTTCTGTGCTTGTGGTTACAGGGACCTCAAAATAACAGAGTAAGGCAATCCCAGTCTACTAAGCAGCCAGTTCTTCCCTTGCTGCTCTTTTAAAAGGATCTGGATAATTAACTGTTGATTTTTACCCATCCAATCTTAAAAAAACACTACTGAGCCATGCCTGTTATTCAAGTGTTAGAGGTCTTTCAACACAATGGATTTTGCAATTACAGGAGAGATATGATGCAAAATGTTAAACTCTGAGATTATGTTTGCAATGTTTCTTGAAAGATGTAATATGAATCAGAATCATAGAATACTAATGAACAGACTGCAATAACATATGCTCTCATCTTGACCCTGGTTTAGATATAATTATCTTCATATTTTACATAGTATCTGTAAAAGATAACATGTTTGAAAAATAACATTCAGTCTGTTTACATTGTCAGACTAAAATAGAAATCTGTCTAAAAGAAAGTAATGTGTATTTGAAGGCTTATTTATCATTTTAGGAAATGTTGATAACACTTTCACATATTTCTTAGTAGGATTCTTTTTTAAATGGTTTAGACTTTCAAATTAATCACCCTGGTTTGGTAAGTAGAGGTATGGTCCTATGTTGTGGAATTTTTCTCTCACTTCCTGTGTGCAGTTACTGCAACTTCATCTGTATTGCAACATTTAAACATTTAAATTGTGTGTAGTGATTATGGGAAATATTGTCTTCTTGTTTGGGTCACACCTGTCTTGTGAGAGATCAAAATAAATAATCTTGTTTAGTCAGAATACTGAGAACCATATGCAAAAATATATAGTAAGTTATTATATAAAAATATATAGAATTTTTTTACATTAAAATATATAGCAAACGATTATATTGTGAGTCTATTAAGCCTATGGCCATAAAGTTTGGTTCCTATTTTGGTGCTCAAAGGTTTCTTGTAATGTGTGCAAATTCATATGGAATCACAATGTTGGTCTCAGTTCGAGTGTCAAGTCACATTTACAACTTTGAGTAGAAAGTATTCAGTCATTTGTTTTACATTGGTTTTAGAACTATATACAGTCCTAATATTTTCTGTTACTTCTGAAAATTTCGGCAGAGGTTGAACTTTCTAAATCCCTTTTCAAACTGGTGTGTAGGTTTTGAAGTTGTGACCTCCAGTTTGCTTATGTAGATGTAGAGGGTGTGCCTGGAACATGTTTTCCTCTCCAGTTATTCCTGTGTGGAATTCTGCAAGCAGTATGCATATAGATAATGAGAGGCATACAGCTTAATGTAAAATGATCAGGACATTTACATTTTAGCAAATCTGTCAAGAATTCTAAGAAGTTTAAGAAGCAGCAATGCCTGGTATGACATTGCCTAGTGATATGCATAGTGGATAAATGCCTCATAAAGCTTAGAGGCGTTGCCCTTGCTCTCTCTCTTCATCCAGATGGATGAGTTTTGGCCCAACTCTACCTCTTCTAGATGCTGAATTTGGCAACATTTTACTTTGATTTATTCCCTTTTTAGTATTGTTGTGCTGAGTGTCTTACAAAAAAGAATTAGAAGTCAAGGCCTTTACTAATACTTTCCAAGTCAGGGAAAAAGCATGTTAAGTTACTTATATCCACTATCTGACCTTAAACATCAGATTAAAGTAAGACTTCCTTTGAGTGGTACATGAACATGCGTCACAAGATTTGTGTGACTTCCCTTCCTTATAGCAACACTACCATGTTATTGTAGTAATAATGCTTATTTTTGTACTTAACAGTGAAACTGATACATATGGAACTGACAGCAGATATTTGTTTCCTTAGCAAATTCATGCCACATCCTGACATAGTTAATCATTCTTCCACAGTATATTACCCAAATCAGTTAACTGCTGTATTATGGATTTTCAAAAGTATCTTGAAGAGTGTATGCCCATGTCATGGGTAAGAATAAAGCCTCTTGCAAGAGAGGATAATTATTTTCCTGTAAAATTGTTGCATTTTTAATTTAAAAAAGTAACCACCTTTCAAAAATACCTAATATGAAATAGGACAAGGAGACTCTAATAGGCTGCTGAAAATAAAGGTTATGAATGGAAACTATCTAAGAGGTAGGCTAGGAAATGTTCATGCAGGAGGTACTTAATGGTGGAGTTATTTTGAGACAACCATAATTTTAGTTTCTGGATTAATCTCATTGCCAGAAACCTCAAAACTTGTTAGTTCACAGTTGTCTCTATGATTTTAAGCTGTAGGTCTGGCTTCTACTAAGATTCTTTAAAATCAAATGATAAAATATGGAATTTCCTCATGAGATAACTTTAAGAATCTTATTTTTCCATTGGCAATTGCATATTTAGAATGTCATCTCATTCTGCAGAAAGAATCAGGTTTTTTGTTTCTCAGTCAGGGACCATTTGTGTGCCTGAAATTTCATTGCAAAACACCGGACCTCTAAATTTTCAAGGATACGCATGAGAAAAGTGTGTTATTTTAAATCTCAAAACATCCCACCCTCCCTTTTACTAAAAGATTACCCTGAATCTAATTGTCATGGTGCATCTTTGTGATCCCTGTCTGTGAAAAACTGCTTGTTTTACCTGCATGTGGGCTTTGAAAACTGCTGATGGAGGATACTCTTTTGTTCACAGATCATTAATTCATTCTAAAAGGCTTGTTTCAGTTCTGGCCTATTCATCACATATAGTGACATAGATCTGCAGTTCCTTAATCTTCTCACATTCAAGAAGAACTTCCAAAGTTGTTCTCTGTTTTGTTGCTGTTAGTAATGGTTCATATCATTGTCTTGTTCTGTATATAACCACATACTAAGACAAGGTATGTTTAAAAGATGTCTTCATAAGTACTTATAATCATCATACATTTCAACAAAAGTCTGCAGCTTCCATATTTAACCAAAATTTTTTCCAATGTTACATTGAAAAATCATAAATATGTATTAAACCCTGTATCCAAGCTCGATGTAAATTATGCCTTTTCAGCAGAAAATTAAAATTTGGCCAATAAGTCCCTTGTACACAGCTCTACTAATTAGATGATTCTGGTCTTCTCTTTTCATGTTTCCAATTAAAAAAAATCACTGTCAAAAGGACACTATTAAAAGACAACTATATTCTCAGTAATTATGGATACTGTGTTAGGACTCGTGTTATGCACCTGTTACAGCTTAAAGAAAAGTATAGTATAAACATTCCTATTTATATGATTCGATTCATGCACAAAAAAGAAAATCTATTCCCAGAGTCCTACATTACTAGATGCAATGTTGCCACAGTCATTTAGAGACCCTCACGGTATTTAAGAAAAATGAGGAAAGGATAAAGATAGTGGATTTTGAAATTCAAGCTATCCATTTGTGGGCACTAGGTAGCCACACAGACTGGCTCAATAAAATACAAAAAGTTAATTTTAAAATATTCTTGCAGGTTTTTGTTGTTGTTGATGTTGTATCATTTAGAAAAAGATTCTGGAAAGCATCAGCCTTGCCATGATTAGTGGCAATCGTTCAGGACGATTAGTGGCACTGTCTCTGGATTCCAATGCCTGTGTATACGTGTGAAATGTACATCTGTACAGTTGAATTCCCAGAAGGAAATTGCATTTTCTCACAGAAACATCAACAGATGTTCAAGATCCAGCAGTTAGTTACACTTCGCAATAGGTTTTTTCACCCTCTTTAGTTAATGTCGTACAGTCCTAGAGGAATCACTATAGTGACAGTTGGTGCAAGATACATTATTGGAGCAAACATTCAGCTGGAAATGTGTTCAGAGATGGTTTTTACCTATTGAGTAAGAGCTGGATGAACAAAGAAAATTTCTTGTAAGGAGATGCTACATTACAAAACAAAATAGATAAAAAGTGCTGTTTTAATAAAGGAAGGGTAATTTCAAAGCAATTCCTCTGCATCTTTGAACATCAGCCCCCAAAGTATGTATTTGTAACCTATGTGCTGACTTCACTGCAATGCAATGCAAGACTTCACTATGTTGGAGAAAGATAATCATTCCCCAGGCCTCATCATGCCTGTGGGAGAATCATAAATAAGTTTAGCATTTACACACATGTTCAAAGCACAAGCTAGCTGTGCATACCGCTTCTGTGTCAATACTGTTGGTCTATTTGCCTGATAATGAAACTAAGGTGCATTCGTGTTGATGTGACTGCAGGTCACCCCAGATCACTTTGAAGTAGTTTGAGTGCTAATAAAAGCAATGTTTCCCTGTAGTTCTGAGGAGTCACATAGCCAGGATTTTTACCCATGTTTTTTACAAAATGTTTCCCTGTAGTTCTGAGTTTTAAATGGCTTTTACCCATGTTTTTGGGAGATTTTTTCATTCTGTGCTGCACATTGTTCTGTGATATGTAAGTAAGGTACACCTGCATGAACTGGAGATGTTACATTGGAGGCATACCCTAAAATGTGATGCACAGGAACCTTGGCCAAGTGAAGCTGGGCTGTATCAGCCAAGGCTGTATCAGATCTTGGATACATGAACAGAATATGTCATCTTCCCAATTCAGAAAATAATTTATAGGCAAATACCGGTACATGCTCTTTAAACTAAGATAACTGCTTCATTTGAGAACTTTTCCCATTCTGATTTAGAGTAATTTTATGCTGGAAGCAACTATCAATTCACCTGGTCTTGATCTCTCATCATAGTACGTTTTTTCTTCAGTATCAGCGCCTTCCAGGGTAGCTTGCCTTATCTTCTGTTCCTAGTAAACTGTCTTTGTGCAGAAGTTGTTAGAGTTAATAAGGAAATTGAAGGCCCATAGTCCTGCCTTCTTTTTATCTCCTGTTCAACTTTACCTCTCCAAAGTGTGAACATTTCCTACAGTCCTTTGGTCAGAGGTTGATAGGGTATTTTTCTGTTTAGTAAGAGATAATGCTTTTTCTCCAGCCCTACCATATATACATTTTCAAACTGCAGACATAATCCAATCAAAAATAGTCAAGCTCTCTTCTTAGCTCTGCATATCAGTACAGTCCCCCAAAACTTATGTACAGAAATAAACTGACTTGCTGTTTTCATTTCAAATGAGAGCTTCCTAGCTCATTTGTTCCTGCTTGCATATTCCTCCCCAATTTTAAAAGTACTTTTTGTTTAAAAAACATTTTAATTAATTTTTCACTGAGATCAAGTGACAAACATAATTACAAGCCAAACATTATTTATTGTTCAGACACTTTCTGGAAACACCTAAAACTTTTTATTCTCAAAGGACATGGTGAATAAAAGGGAACAGTATGTTGTACATATTTGGCATCAATGTTGAAAATGTTTTTTAAATGTTACTTGGACAAGCATACCAAAAAAAACATGTTGCCAGACATGAAAGCTTTATGATGTCTAATCAAGAAAATTGTTTAGCCCATTACAAGACTAAAAAGCTACAATGTGCCATGGAGAACTTGATGCATTTTTTTCTGTAACGTTCTACAACTCAGTATATCCTGTCTTTTTGATTGCACACTCCATCTTATCTTTGGCCTGTTGATGGATAGCATGAACTGTCTTGAGTAGTGAAGATTATCAGTTGTAAGAGATAGTCAATTTAGCTCTACAACTTCTCAGTGAAATTCTCAGTGTGTGATCCAAGATGGTGATAGCTGTGCTTGTTGTCCAAATGACAGATGTGTAAAAGTTTGATGCCCTGGAAATGTGATGAAGATTTAGTGTTTGGTATCACTTTACCTCTTTTCATATTTACATGTCTGGATCTTGAAAATCCTACTCACTTGATTATTTGAGTTTATGTAAGCATGCTGAGAAACTAGGAAAAGGACTGTGTAGTAATAAGTGTGGCCAGATGGAAAGTCAGGGGAAAAGATTTCGTATCTGGATTGTGAAAAGAAAAAGAATTACTGTAAGGCAGGTAAGAAGAATTTTCTTTACTAGGAGGCTCATTAACCAATTCACCCTGGAGTGTGCAGTGAAGAGAAATAAGAAATAGTTCATTCCACTACCTGGTGAGACAAATGAAACAGAACATGATTGTAAGTTGAAGGACATGAAAAAGAGTAAGTGGGAGTGGCACTGCATAATGGCAATGGTAATAACTTTAAATATCAATGACCTGTGACAAAGAGCATTTTTAAAATAAATTAGAGATGCATGAAGCCTGTGTTGTCCCTTTCTACATAACACAGCAAATGCTCCTGATACCATGGTGTTAATCACCTATGATTTTTAGGTTAGTGCAGTGAAATTTATTGTTGAAGAAAAGTAGAACTTGAAATGAGGCCCTAAATAATACAGTTTCTTTATAACTAGCTATGAAGCAAAATAAGAGGGCTTATTCCCAACTCCAGCATAAATGTGATATGTTCTTAGATGTGGTCTAAAGCTGGCCTATTCTGGTATGACATTATATGTTCTGTGACATTATATGTTCTTAGATGTATATTTACATTTTACAGATGTAAATATATAAGTAATACTGCCATATGAGAATATGACATGCAGAATGAAATAGAGTTTTGCCCAAGATATTACATAAATATATTACAAAGCAACATGAATATTTTATACATTATATTTAAACACTACCTTAAGGCTCAGTATTTATAAAATCTAATTTTAGTTTATGTACTTTTCATACCTAATAACTTCCTTTAGTTTTCATTTAATATTTCTGAGTGGAGTATGGATAGTAATCCATTTATTAGCATGTATGCAGATCAACTTCTTCCTGAGATACACATGTTCAGTTAATATTGGGTGAGCAGTAGATCAGCAAGTATCAAGGTAATAACATGAGGATCCAAAGGATCTATACAAGTTCATTTTTCCACTGAGATAACTAGGACAAGCCTTTAAAACTAGTTAACCCTTATCTAGGAATGATTTCCCACAAACACAGCACATCGTTTGTTTTATACAGCTGAGAAGTTTTTCTGCCATTAGACTACTCTTCAGAGTCAGATTCCATTTGGGCTCATTCCCCAGATCAGACCTGGAATACAGCATATTTCCTCTCTTCCTTTTCCTGCAGCAAGTAGACACTAAAGAAAAAGTTAGAGAATTACTTCAAATATCTGAGAAAAAGAATTCTAAAACCATAAATTTCCCACCTACAAATAGGAAAAAATATCACCATTAAGTAACACAAAGAAATATGAAGGAATGAAAACTTGGATGTATATAGGGAAATTAAAAGAAGATTTGAATTAAAATTATGTCAAACTTTAAATTTCTTCAAAAGTTTTTGTAAAAGTATAGCTTGTGGGGGGAAAAAATGAAGAGTATTTAGAGGAGAAAACTTACAATCAAGAAAGAAAAATCTCTCTTTATTTTCCCATCCTGTAGCTAGAAATTTTAGTTCTTTTCACTGGGGGTGGGGGACAGGAAAATTTATTCCTTCAAAAAGCTTCCCAATTCTACATTTCTTAAGTATCTGAAATTACATTGACTTTGATATATGGCAGTTTTAAGGAGTGCTGGAGGGGACAAAACCCTAGCTACTGAAAAATAATACTTACAGTTTAGATAGCATTTGTCACTTCACATTGATACACAGCCCACACTTTCACAGCACAATGACATGCAATAATAACCATGTAAAGTAGTAAATCCCAGAAGCATTTTGACATAAAATTCTCAGACTGAACTTTGCTGAAAAAGAAGATGAAGTCCAACTTGACCTTTCAATGACTTATGTGATATCACACTTGAATCTCTCCAGACACAGAGTCTTTCATTATGCAATATGATTTAGCTAACACAAGAGGAAAAGTCTAAACATTTTTGTATCTATTAAAACAAACAGACCTTTTTCAAACATATATTTTAAGTTTTACCATTTCTGGAAGAGTTTGCTTTTTTGTGACTTCTGAATACAAACTGGAAAAGCAGCAGGTTTAAAACTATTATGATGTAAAATTATTAGATGTAGAAAGGCATGAACAGGACTAACTACTTACAATTGAAACAATAGCTATAATATCAAAAGCCCTTCAGTTTTTAATAAAACAGTTAAAGGAACTATTGTTGCTGATATATCTATTTATAATAATCAGTATGTGTCTTCTAGATACAACAACGAAAAGATTGTATTTACAAAAGTGTAGCATTGACATAATTCAAAGCTGACAATCAAAATAAAGAAAAACAATACGATACTTGTGTCATGAAAGATTTTTAACCTTTGAAAAAAATAGTAGGGTAGAAGTGCATGTATTCTTCATTACTTAATTACTTCTGAGAGGTATAAAATGTATTATCAATAAATGGTAATATGCTACAGCCTTTATATACACATATACCAATATCTGATATAAAATGTATTTGGTTCCAATCCAGGAAAACAGATTACCTTCTTGCAGTACTCAGCTTGGAATGGTAGTAGATTTCCTCACCCAAGGAAATAAACAAATAAAATATCATATATGAAAGAGTTTAATTTTGAGAAAAGTGTTCTTCCACTGTAGCTAAGCTTGACCACAACAGGTGATAACAATGCTTTGCAAGTGATAACAATGCTTTGCAAGTGATAACTACATTCCACAAAAGAAAAAGAAATAAATCTTAATAAAAAATCAACAAAATAAGACCATTAGGACTGTAGACGGACATAACTCATACATATTTAGATAGTGGGGTACAACTTAAAATTAGAGCCCAATGGCTGGAATCTGACAGTTAAAAGAAAAAAAACAAACAACAACAACAAAAGCAAAGAAAACAAGGAAAAGGGAAGCTATAAAACTGAAAATAAGTGAGGTATTGGGAAAATTAGTTCAAAGTTAAAAGCAAAAAAGTGAACTTAGAGGAGGGGAGAAAAAAAGTTAAATTGGGAATAAAAACAACCAACAAAACAGGGAAGATGTTTTTATTGGCAAAGATTCTGTTTCTTTTCTCCCTTTCTTTTTATAAGCTTGAATAACTTTTACTCTACTCCTCCCATAAATGGAGGGTTCCCACCGTCCCCCCATAAATATTTCATACTACTAGAAGTTAAGATTTCATTCAAACATTAACCAGGACAGAATCCTTCTGTCTCTCTTGAAGGAGAGATGAGGGAAGCACAAATCCTGGATGTTTCATCATTCTCCATAGGCCTTCTTTAGTCCCCCTGAACATAAAGTCAACCTTGTCTTTACTGTTAAAATGCTCTGAGTCTTGTATCTTGTAGGACAGAAGTGCAGTAATCACCCAATTACAATTAGCTCCAAGAAGAAACTTGATCCTTGAGTGCTGTGTGTTTGTGTTTAAATTCCATCTTAAGTCTAAACCAAATAATTTAGAAATCTTCATTCAGTTCTTGAGTTCCAGGGTCATTAAATCCACATTTGACATTAAAACACCCACATTTTTGTTTCTTGATGTACCTGGAATTGCTATACTCTTGTGTGTACAGACAGAATTAGGATCCAACATAAATCTTCTCACATGAGCTCAGCCTGGTACTGTTGCTCTCAGCCCAGCTAGCATCCACACATCTACTCAGCCTCTTCCTCACTCCCCTCTTCTGGAGGATGGGCAGAAAAATAAAATCATAAAAACAGAATCACCTAGGTTGGAAGGGACCTCTTAAGATCATCTAGT
>VZRU01014704.1:32076-42205 GCA_013398155.1 Pedionomus torquatus | reverse complement strand
GCCTCTCTACAGCCTCCTTTCAGGTAGTTGTAGAGAGTGATAAGGTCACTACCTGGGCACAGGTAGAGCAATAAGGTCTCTACCAGGTCCCTCACCTGGGCACACTGCTGGCTCATGTTCAGCCAACAGTCGACTAACACCCCTAAGTCCTTTTCTACCAGGCAGCTCTCCAGCCATTCTTCCCCAAGCCTGTAGCGCTGCCTGGGGTTGTTGCGACCCAAGTGCAGGACCCAGCACTTGTCCGTATTGCACCTCATTCCGTTGGTCTCAGCCCATTGATCCAGACTGTCCAGATCCCTCTGGAAAGCCTCTCTACCCTCCAGCAGATCAACACTCCCACCCAACTTGGTGTCATCTGCAAATTTGCTGAGGGTGCATTCAATCCCCTTGTAATGAAGGTGAAAATTTTAGTGGATCAAGAAAATGACAGTTTATTTAAAGAGGCAAAAGCTACATGTGCAACCAAAGCAAAAAGAGAAATTCATCCATCATGTCCCACCAGTGGACAGATGATGAGACATTTCTTGAGAAGAACATGTAACTGTTGCTTCGTAAAACAGATGTAACTTTGAATGAACCTCTTTTGCTCCTCCTTTCTCTAAGATTTTATTGGTCAACACAGTGTCATATGTTATGAAATATCTCTTTGGTCAGTTGGAGTCATCTGCCCAGCCTCTTGCCCACTCTCAGCCCATTGACTTTTGTGGGGAACTGAGGGAGAGAAAGTCTTGATGCTCTGTGAGACCCTTTCAGGAATAGGGAAAATGCAAAGCACAGCTGTATATGGACTGCTATGAATAAAGTTAATTACTTAACTTCATTCTAGCCAGGCAAAGTACAGAGGCTTGAAACCATGACCCACAGTAATTCTCTCCTAACAAAATTCAGCTTTGTTTTACACTATTTTAAGCACAGCTAATAATGGTAATAAAGTCTAGAGTTTAACATATCCAGCCTAAGTCAGGGAAATATCTAATGTTTTAAAAGCACGGAATAAAACACGGTGTCATCAAATGAATGCTCTAATTACTCAGTGCAATTAGAGTACTGCAAGGCAGATTCTTACATATGGTTTCTGTTTTGCCCCAATTCCTTAAATTGACTTCTATTTCATTCTGTGAACAATATCTTACAGCCTGACTGGGAAGAATGATGGTTATTAAGCAGCAGAAAAGGGAGTTGAATTTACATTTCCTGCTTTGTGTGTATAGTGAAAAGTACTGTCCTGGCTTGCATCAGAAGTGTGGATTGAATTCATGATGGAGGGTAAAAATAAAAAATCCAGGATGTTTGATTTTCACCAGGGGCCAAGTTCCTAAAAATAATGTGTAGAAATATGTAGTAATCAGACGCTCTTTTCTGCCTCTTATTTTCTGGCTCTCTAGTTTTGCACAGAGTATATACTGTTGAGGTTTAGATGAAACATGATTTTATTGGAAGATATTTGGTTTAATCTGTATTTTCATTCTTTTCTTTGACCTCAGTTGAAAAAAAGCACAATCCCCTCTGCCTAATTTTCTTTTATATAATTAAAGATGTAAAATCAGTACTTTTCAGGTACTTTCTATTCAGGTGTTTTGGCTGTTTTGTAAGCCAAATTGATGGCTTCATTAAGATTAGAAAAAAGAATGGTGTGAATGAAACTCTTTAAAATAACAGTTAAAGATTAGAAGCTAGAGAAACATTACTCACATAATGTTGCATGAAAGTGAGTATGAAAGATCTTTTTATCTCTGATTCTTAATATCTGTAGCTATCCTAAAGTAGTCATTAAAATGGGACTGTTTGGTAAGAGACTGGAAAAAATTTGTTTGTATTACAACACGTAAAAATTATGGGGAAGGAATAGAATGGAAAAGATGAAAAGTGGAAACAAAGAATGCTTTTCAAATATAGCTCAGAATTGCTTTTTAATTTAATTTCTTGAATTAAATTTAATTTTTTAAATTAAATTTTAATTTTTTAACCTGTAATTCAAGCACTCTACAATGCATGTAAAAGTCTTTAATGGCACAGTTGAGTTTATTTTAATTAAGACTTCATTATAGAAACTTCTGAATTCATCAATAAGAATAAAATTCTGAAAAGAAAAAATGGACAAAATGTGCTTTCAAAATATTTGTCATCTTGAAGTCTGATGGGTTATAAGAACATGTATAGTAACCTTACTACTAGTAAAACATTTTGATTCTGATACAGAAGTGTTTTTCCTGAATAATTTCTGAGGCTTTCGAAATCTGTAAGCATATGCAAATTATTTTTTGTCCAATCTTAATAAGTTTAGAATTCATAATCTACATTTATGAAAAAGAAACTTTTGAACTACATATGCACACAGCATATATATATATATAAGACTGAACACCTTGCAGAGAAAATATTAGACTGGGTAGCTTGTTTTGAACAAACAGAAAGTTTTTATCCTGGAAGATGAGTGACAAAAAACCAATAATGACTGATACAAAAATGTTTACATAACTAGGTTACTCTGCTTGTCTGACTTCCATAAGTACCTATTTCTACTCAAATTTGTGTGCTCATTTACTTATACTTAAACACGGTGCCATGAAAACTTTGCAGACAAATTAGACATGCAGTTGTGTATTTATCATTCTGAAAAACTATTGTTAGCTGTCATTGTATAGAATTAGATTTTTCAGATGTTAGGATACTTGTTCTTATTTTTGTTTTAAAAGCATGGAAAATTCTGCAATGACAAAATTAGACACATAACTGGTTTCGGCAGGTGCTAGTTACTATATTTAAATGCTGAGATACTTTTTTGCTTTAGGCAATGTGCATTGTACACTGCTTGAGAAAGATTTCAATATTGTGTTAATTTGCTCTTTGCAAACATAGCAACGTATTAGGTATACATTCTTTATAATGTGCTTTTCAGAAGCTTCTAAGTAGTAAACATGACTAGCTCTTGATGAAATATGGTATTGCTGAAAGTAATTACCTTTCTCTCCTCTGACTTCCCTTTTGGTAAATTACAGCCCTGACCAACTGTGGTGGAGTTAGTTATGCCTGCAAGGCTGAAGATGATTTTAGGAGGATCACAGAACATTGACTCTGACTTTCTGCTTTTTTAGGACCTTATTCTGCCCTCTTGCATATGGTAAGCCTTCACTTTCTGCTTTGTGGTCCTGGGTCATTTCTATGGCTGGCCTGGGTGCAGTCCTGCTGGGTCAAGCCTTCCCAGTCCTCTGCTTCTGCCAAGAAGCTGCTGTTATATTGAGCAAGGAAAGGATCTGCTACTCCTTTTGTAGTCAGGCTGTCACTGCAAGCTGCCTCATCCACACCATTGGTTGGAAAGAGGTAGCCTGGATGCAGATGGGGAACCCAAACTATTGTATGATTCTGTGATTTGCCTCTGGCTGCCCTTAGCCACCTGCTAAGATGCAGTTCCCATCTCCAAGACCCCATGGGTATGCACCTGGGGTTGCAGCCACCTCCTGCTGCCCCCCGTCTTCCAGAGCACTCATGTTAGGAAAACTCCAACTCCTGTTTACTCCCTCTTCAGTCCCCTCTCTGGGAATACATAATAACAACCAGTATCCTCTGTGTTTACTAAACTAGTTTATATATGTGCTCTTAACTGCTAGTTTAATTTCTATGAATCAAGAGTTTTAGTCCAGGCACTGATGTTGAGAGGAAGCAAATCTTGCCTCTGGGGTTTCATCCTGAATGAATGATGATGAATGAAAACTGTTTTTGCCATAATGGCATTTCAGGTCAAACAGGTTCTGGATAAAATCAACTCTGATCTCATCTGTAAAGCAAGTATTTTGGTGTATGAATGTACAGGACAGACTGAAACTTAAGAGAAAATGAAATAAACCCACTACATACTTGTTTAGAATTACATGTGTGGTAACTTACCATAATATTATAAATAGCATAATGACATGGCTAAATATAATGGCATAATACCAAGCGCTAGCATGATCCATTTTTGAAGAAACTGTCTCATGTAATGCTGAAATGTCTCATGTCAAAGAAACACTGAAGTGTATCAGTGAGCAGCTAATCCTGGCTCAACCTGCAAGCTTCAGATTACTATTGCAGGAAATATTAAGGAGATGACTAGTGGTGACCAAAGTTTAGCAAGAAGTGTTTTATTTTGTTTTGTTTTGTTTTCCCCTATATTTAATTCTAAATAAGAAAGGAAGATATCTATAATGGTTGGAAGAGCAAAGCAAAAGGAAAGGATGTGAGATGGTGTTTATTGATTCTACAGCACTTGGGGTCTGATAGTGTGTACATACGATATGCTTACGGTTTTGCTTTTAAAAGAAATATCTGTGTGATAGGTTTCTTCTACTTTTCTGTCTTTATATGCAGTTCCTTTTGGTTTTCTCTTATTTGCATTTAAGTTACTTTGTGTGATAAGCAAGGCAAAAACCAAGAGATGGATAACCTTACCATTTTTATGTAAAACATCTGAATATATCTTACCCCAGCTCCTTGTTCTCTGAAGTCTGTGGTGCTTTTTACAGATACTTGATTCTGTATAAAGACTTCCATCCTTTTTCTAAGTCATACCATTAACTGAGAACCTGCTGCATACATCCATGTCAACACAATGGACTTTTGGGACTGGAAATATCACTTGGTGCTTTTGTAGTTTTATTCTTTGTAGGAAAGCAAGCCATTATACCAATATCTGTATTTGTCATGCGAAAAGGGTATTAACTTGCTCTTTATTTCTCTTATATCTTTTATCTCTCTGACTTCATAAAATTACAGTACAGTAAGTGGCCAGATGGTAACAGAAAGTAAGACTGTCCAGCACTGAAAATGACATGATCCTCCCCATTTAGGCTTGGGGAAGCACCAAATAGATGGGTCACTGAAGCTACTGTCCCTCAACACCTCTTTTTTTTTTTTTTTTCTTTTTGGGTGGGAGGGTAGGGGAGAGGAGAGTAATTTCAGACTTAGTTTTTCCACTGAAGATAGCACTGTGCTCTTTTAGCGGACTCTGAATTGCCCTAGGGGAGAAAATAGTCCAGTTATATCATCTTATAGGATGCCAGAGTTTGGCATGTAAGCAGAATTATGCAAAGATTTCAAACAAAAGGCTACTAATAGGTAACAGATCATACTTTATCCTTGAGCAAGTCTAATGTTTGTTGATTGGTGTTTTCAGATGAACTTCTCATTGTACAACAAGCTCAGGGGTTGGAAACAATCATTTTTCATGAAGTTTTAGCTTCCTGTGTTTGAAGTATTTTGATTTTTAGAGAATAAAGGGTAATTCCTACTTCCATCAATAGTAGAAAGTTTCTGAAAGGGAAAAAAAATGCAAGAAGCAGATAGATAAAACAAATACTGAAAGAAAAAGTAGGACTGATTTGACAAAATTTTTCTAGACAAAATGCTTTGCAGAAGTCTTTTTTTTTAAAAAAACAAATATATGTCCCTATTTCTAAGCTTCTTACCCTTCATTTTATGCAAAAGTGAGATTATAGATCCACTAGGAAAAGTGTAGTGTAAATGTTTACACCATATAAATAGAGTTCACATTTACTTTCCAGTATTCTGCACCTATGATTTCATTTGAGTTACTTTCTTTGGTCCTGATCTAGCATTATGTCCCCCATACAGGTTTTGGCAGGTTGAAGTGTTTAATTATAAATAGCATGAGGTACTTTTCAGGGAAAATACTTCATTTCAGTTCAAACCATTCTTAGACTGTTAACAGCTTTGCAGAGATAAAAGGGGTTGGTCTATTTATTCCTCAATACTGAGAAGTGAACGGTCTGATACTACAGGTGGGAGTTGTTTTGAATTTTGAAAAAATCACATCTCTGAAATTTCTAGAACTGATATATAGCAAAGCTGGGAAACAAGCAAACAAAAAATGTATATGTTTAAATTCTAACAATAATGAAGAATGAAGAATAACTTAGGATCTTGCTACAATAAAAAATTTTGTACAACTTTTAATTGATACTGTGTACCATAGTAACCTGTACTACTACTTCCTTAAAATAGACATGAATTATAAGAAACATAAGAAATAGGGGTCATCAAAAAGGAACACTGTTGTGCTTTTGAAGAGCTTTTTTTTTTTTTTTTAAAACAGAACACCTCTCCCTGATCCCTTCACAAGCTACAGTTCAGGGCAGCCTGCCATAGTATCTCACCTACCCTGAAAAAGCTGTTTTCCATAAGTCTAAGGTCATAATTTTCATGCATCCCCTCCTCATGGCTCTTGTCTGAGCAAAGCCTCAAGTCTTCTGTCAGCATTCACAACCTCCAGGTGGCTCCACCTTGTTTATGAATCCAGGTTCACGGTTGTTAAAATTTCATAAAAAAGGCTTTGTCCAATTCTTCTTAGTATAAAAAATTGCAGTGAGATGAAAAACACCAGAAGAAATTCTACACCTGCTACTGTATCATTCAATGATAAAGTATCACTAAGGAAATCATTGTCACCACAGAGAATATAATCTGAAGATGTAGTCATTGAAATTGAACAAGCATTAAAACACCATTTGTGTGTGTGTATACATATACATATACATATACTCATTTGAGTAACCAATATTTTGTGGAAAAAGCAAACCACAGTCAGCACAGACCTGAAAAAAGTGGAATGACTCAATGACTTCAGTGGAACCGCAAATTTGCTCTGAAAGTTGTCTCTAGGATATTAAAGGGATCCCTGTAGCAAGAAATACCCGATTCACAAAGATATTGCAGGCAAAGAAAAGCATCGCTGACTTGAAGTTACTCTGCTATGATTCAGAATCTTTTCTGTGTGCATTTCAAATATTTTCTACTGCTGCATCTTTGCATGCAAACTAACCTCTAGGAAAGGTTTTGTTGAAAAAAATTAAAAATCCACAGTTGTAATAAACAAGGAGAGTATTTTTTCCTGTTTAAAAGAATAAAATAAAATGTCATTCTTTCAGACTTCTTCCCAGCAGAGAAGATCATTGCTGTACACATTTTTTTGTTCTTACTGTGGGGGATGAACTACTCTCAATACCTGCAGAGAATATTCTCTTTAACCCCAGTGTGCTTGTAAAACCTGGAGAATGAGGACATTGATGGATGAAGGCCTTTTGGAGGCCTGACATTCAGTCTGTGAGAAGCAGTGGAGAGTCAAGCAGACTGGGAGAACATGGGAGGAATTATTACCTAGCCACAGTGCTGAGAGCTGTCTTAGAATAAGAAATTTTATTCCAGAGTCCTAATCAGGAATGAGAAAAAAAAAAAAAACAACTACAGAAATGAGACCTTAGCAATTTTAGCTGATACACCTGTGAAAGTATTTTTCTATAATTTATGTTCTGCTGCTTTCATTGACTAATGTTATATAAGTATGCAGTTTTAGAGCAAAATGTTGGTCATTGTAAACTAGAGGATTACATAATTGTTTTGTTTTCTAAAGTTGTGATTTTCAGACAATTATGACCTTCTTAAGCTTTCATCTTTGGGACCAAATTGTTTTTGGGCATCCTCTCAGCTTTCAAGCACATTTCTGAGAAAAGTTATTCAGCTATACTCATCTGCCAGGAGATTAAAATAAACTTTTTTTTTTCTTTTTTCCTTTTTCCTTTTTCCTTTTTCCTTTTTCCTTTTTCTTTTTTCTTTTTTTCTTTTTTTCTTTCTTTTTCTTTTTTTTTTTTTTTCTGGAGAGAAATATAAATTCCTATAACTCTTATTTGGAGAATAAGATAGGTTAAAGGTGAAATTTATAAGCAGAATATCTGCCAAAAGCTTACTTGGTCTTGTGACAAAAAAGCACCTTAACATCTTACGTCAGCCAACACAACATTGACCATAACTTCATGGTAGGAATTAACCACTTCCAGTGAGATAGTATGGTGTGAGTGACACTTAGATGAACTTTGACTGAAGGGCATGTTTAAGTATATTCTTGAATAGAAAGTTTTGGTCATGGCTTATTACAAATAAAATGTGGAATAACAGAGTTAATCTTAGAAATTAAATTTTTCAGATGCTGTCATAGAATCATAGAACATTTTATGTTGGAAGTGACCTTTAAAGGTCATCTAAACAAACCACTCTGCCATGAGAGGGTTGCTCAGAGCCCTATCCGACCTGACCTTGATTGCTTCCAGAGATGAGGCATCTACCACCGCTCTGAATGACCTGTTCCAGTGTTTAACCACCCTCAGAGTAAATAATTTCTTCTTTCTATCCACTTTGAATCTACCCTCTTTTAATTTAAAACCATTACCCCTATTGCAACAAGCTTTGTTAAAAAGTCTGTCTCCATCTTTCTTAGAGGCCCCCCTTAAGTGCTGAAAGATGCCAATAAGATCTCCCTGGGGACTTTTCATCTCTAGGCTGAACAGCCTCAAATCTCTCAGCCTTTCTTCATAGGACAGGTGTTCCAACTCTTTTTCCATTTTTGCAGCCCTTCTTAGGATCAGCACTTCTCTAGCTTGTCCAGGTCCCTCTGGATGGCATCCTATCCCTCAAGTGTGTCAACCACACCACTCATCTTTGCCATCTGCAAACTTGCTGAGGGTACACATGACATGACTACTATTCATTGATGAAGACATTAAATAGTACTGTTCCTAATACAGACCCTTGAGGGACACCACTCATCACAACTTCCATCCAGACATCAAACCATTGACTACTACCCTCTTGATGTGACCATCCAATAAATTCCTCATCCACTAGAGCAGTCCACCCATCACATACCTATCTCTCCAATTTAGAGAGCAGGATGTTGTCAGGATCATATCAAAGGCTTTATATAAATCCAGACAGGTGACACTTGTAGTTGTCCACTGATGTAGCCACCCCACCACAGAAGGCCACAAGGCTGATCAGGCAGGACTTGTCCTTGGAGAAACCATGATGGCTGTCTCAAATCATCACCCTGTCCTCCATGTGCCTTAGGAGAATCTCTTCCATGATATTCCTGGACACAGAGGTGAGACTAATAGGTCTGTAGGTCCCAGGGTCCTCCTTTCTACTCTTTTAAAAAATGAGTGGGATGTTTCTCTTTTTCCAGTCACTGTGGACTTCATCTGACTGCCATGACTTTTCAAATATCATGGAGAATAATTTGGCAGCTACACCAGCTCACTTCCTCAAGACTCTGGGATACAAATCATCAGGTCCCAGGCTCCTGTATGTTTATGTTCCTCATGAAACTGATCTTCTCTTATAGTGGGAGGGACGTTGATCCCTGAGGCGATGTCTTGTGGTC
Source organism: Pedionomus torquatus (assembly GCA_013398155.1). Lineage (NCBI taxonomy): Eukaryota > Metazoa > Chordata > Aves > Charadriiformes > Pedionomidae > Pedionomus > Pedionomus torquatus. The sequence goes on along the minus strand of VZRU01014704.1, from coordinate 32,997 downwards.
CATCCAGTTGAGAGGTGTGGGACAAGAGGCTGCCAGGAAAGACCGAGGCAAGAAAGTTATTGAGTATCTCAGTCTACTCTTCAATTGTTACCAGTTTGCTAGTCTTCACCTTAGGGGGATTTACAGGCAAATGTGTTTGAACAGAAGTTGTCATTAAATAATAGTAACAAAAAAAACCCACAACCAAACAACAAAACAAAAAGCAAAACAAAAAACATACTTCAGGCCTAGAAAAACTTAGGGGTGAAATTTGTAATTCAGAAAAAGACTTTGAGGAAAGCATCTGGCATCATGCTGGACATGATTTATGCCTGCTTATACAATTTGCAAACTCACGTTCTGCATTACATTAGAAACAGCATTTCAATTTAAAGTGCAAATTTAGCACCATTTTCTCCTGCAGGAATGTTAACCCAGGTAGATCCTTGCTTCTGAGCTGACAGAATTATGACCAATAAAAATCATACATGAAGCCAACCAGTCATATTTAAAGGGATAAAATATGCATGCGAGTAGGGTGATGCTTACATTCCAGAATGATTAGCTGGTTTTGTGCCTATTCATATGTTCTCTTACCATTCTAACATTCATTTTAGCAAGGAATTTTGTGACATTTACTAAAATAAGCACAAATGAGATTTTTCTGCAGGTTAGATACCCTAAGTATAGACTCTGTAAGAAAGGGAGGGAGGGTGTTAAACTCTACTTAACTCAGTGTAAGTCACAAGTATGTTACTTACTAAATGTCTCAGATAACAAAAATCCATTTAATTTCACTGCCACTTGCAACCATAAGAAAGTCAGTGGGGCCAAATGTAGCAGTCAGTTGTTGAATATCATTTGCTCCAATCCCATAATTTTCTATTCAAAGTTGGTATTTCAACAAAAGGGAATAATTTTGGCTATGTCTTAGTGGGAACA
>VZRU01014704.1:19267-32059 GCA_013398155.1 Pedionomus torquatus | reverse complement strand
AAAAAAAAAAAAAAAAAAAAAAAAGGATTGTTTACATATTGTTCTCAGAGGACGAACACAGAGAATAAAATATCAGAAGTTAATAAGAAGGGTTGTTGCCTTATAGAAAAGGAAAACATAAACCTTTTTTTTGATCTTGGCAGGAGTACAATTCTTAATGGAAATCAACCAATCCCACACGATTTGCTGCTGACATGCTAAGTTATTCCATTTCAGATCAGGTACTGAGAAACCTTTCTTGCTTTTTTGACTTTGACAGGTTAAGCAGTCCAGAATTTTTGATTATTTGTTTACAAGATATAATCTGAAAATAATGTCTTTTAAAAAATATCTTATTTGAAAGCCATGACCAGCAATTGTAAAATGTATAGTAAATTGGACATAATTGTTATTCTTTAGAGAACAGGGCTCCTAACTAATGAGACAGGGAGCTTGTAATCACCTTGATAAGTCATCCTTAACCATGTTAATTAATAGAGGGGATGTTGTGCCCATGCAGATGAAAGACTCAGCAATCCTAATGTTAAGAAGAGATCATTAGCTTAAGAAATTAACTTTTTATCTTTGTATATGTCTGTGGAGTTCTAAGTGATCTAGAAACAAGATCCTGAAAGTTATTAAAATTAATTTTTGATCATAGAACCAAACACATGATCAAACATTCTATGTTTGATCACATAGAACCAAATCATAAAACTATGAATTTAGAAACAGATGTAACAAAACAAAAAAGTACATATGCACACAAAAGAATTAAAAGTTTAAAATGTTTTTTCTTAAAAGTGCAGCTTTCACATCTCTTCTTTCTTAATGTTGGAGATGACCTTAATCTGTTTATGTTCTTCCGTAAGTTTCAAAAAGCAGTAAAGATAGTCCATTGCTTTGGCTATTTATATAGAAGTGTACTGTAGCACAAGGAAATGTATTCAAGACTGTTTTAATTTTTCAGTAATGTACTTTATTCAAACAGCAGTCTTCCACAGATCCTATGTACAGGACAGCTCCCTGGGAGCGACCAAGAAACCTATGAAGTTTGGGTTGTCACTGTTTTCTCTCAGCCGAGACCACCAGTATAATCCAAAGACCAGAGATAGTGGCAACAACAAACTTATATAAATAAATAAAGTTTTACTGTGTAGGAAGGAGAAAAAAGGATTAAATAATAAAAAGTACACCCCCTCCTGCTTAAAATATGGTTAGAAACATGATTAAGATTCCTGCTATTTATTAAAAGCTTTAACTCTGCAATAAGATGCTTCACAAAGGCTTTTGTAAAATTCAGACTTTCTACTTAAAGACTGGGGTAGGTTTAAGTACAAATACTGGAGTTGCTGTCATGCAATAGGTTTGATTCATTTACCTCAGTCAGGAGATGGGGAATTGAGGTGAGCAGTCCAGTCTCTGAAGGCTGGTGATGTGCTCTAGAGCAATAATCAGACATGGATCATGTTACAGTTCATCCTTTATTCCCAGTACTTAGTGTCCAAGATGGGCCTTTCACACATGCATGAGTGCACGCATGAAGACTTACTGGCCCTTTGCACATTCAGCAACCCTTGCTGTAGGTATACACATACGTATATATTTTACACACAGATGCACACGTAAGTAACACTTATTATATGAGAAAAACAACACTTGACTAAATGAGCCTAAAAGCAAATCTTAGATATAATTTTCAAAGTTCAGACCTAAATTTAAGGTGGACTGTTAGATTCCCTTTCATTTTTGGAAATATTTTAAGGATGAAATGTACTGCTGTTAAAGAAAAGAAGGTTATGACACAATTTTCTTGCTGTTAAGTAGCTGTCTTCCTCTTACCACATCATTTTATGGGAAAAATATACATTTTTAATAATGGAGGTGAGAAAGGTCATAATAAATGGGCTGTAGATCCAAATGCTGCAAAATTCCTGGTGTATTGAGGTCTGAGAGCTTGCTTTGTATCTGTTATGCCTCCAGCTGCTTTCAGGTTGTCAGCTAACTCAATGGCTTGCTCTTGTTTCTGTGTGGCTGCAATGGTGAATTGCAGGAGTTTGGTACTTTAAAAACTCTTAATTTAATTTAATTTAATTTAATTTAATTTTAAATTTAATTTAAAAAAATCATAGCTTGTATCAAAAAACGGAGTGGCAATGTATCTAATTTACTGTCAGAGGAGGATCCATTCTTCTGTGCTGGAAAAGGGTAGTGGTGAGGCAGGCAGCTTCAAGACATACCGGTGTGTCTCTGTGTGCCCTGGGCTGGTAAATATCAGTGAGTCAGAAGACCTGTGGGAGAATTTAGCGTAGATAAACTGTTCCTCAAGTGGCTTTCTGGTTTCCCTGGAAACTTGATGTTACTACTTACATTCACTGACAAAGGCTGTAATCCCAGGTGACACAAGGCAACAAATGCAGCATCCCAGGCTTGGAGGAAAAGGTCCTTCTTCATGTACTACTTCCTCCCTGTACAAGATTGGTGGATCTTTCTGATATGATTGCACGTTTGGATCTACCACTTGGCTATGGAGAGAATGTAAGCCTGCCTCATATTCCTTGTTCTCTAGCAAGTATTGTATGTGATTGGAGTTGCAGAGTGTGCTCTTCCAGCTTGCCTGGTGGTAAAGGTTGGGCAATTGAAAAACATTTTGTCTTCCTGAACTTCAGCTTTGACTCTCATTCCAACTGCTGAGCCCTGCATCCGGCAGAACAAGCACTGAAGTGAGCCTGAGGGTAAGGAGGCTGCCATAAAGGTTTCAGTGCAGTGTTTGTGACTATCTGATGTTGCTTAGCTAATTAAAAAAATCCTCTGGGTTGAATGAAACAACTGTTGGCTGGCTACAGCTGTGGTACGTTTCTCTGCCTGGAGATTGACAGATGCCTCCCTGGTATGATAGAACTAGCTTTACAGGCTGCTGCTGACACTCCCTGGACTGCAGTGCGAGATGTGCTGTTCTAGCTCAGCAGTCAGTAATCTTTATTGTAATTCTGTTTTTCTCTTGAGCCTGTAAAACTCCAGCTGGCATCTGGGAGCTCTACATGTTAACTCCTACTACCTAGTATCAGCCTGGAAACTAGAGGTATTTATATTTAATTTTTATTAAAAGAATGATGGCAGTCCTTTAAGATTTTCTTCTGCATGCTGATATTTTTAAATATGTGAATTATAGCTACATTGCAAAAATCATAGATTTTATCTGTGCTCAAAGCACAAACTGATAGATGTTAGTCCAGGACCATTTCTAACAGTCAAAAAATTTTAACTGTCTACTTCCCTCTGTGTACCTCTGGACAGTAGTTCCATCTTTGTATTTTTCAGTCTAAATCTTTACATGGGAAGAACTTGGCTATCCTTAAAGGACTGGATCGAGAATCAGGATTTAGATTTCATATTCAGTCTCATTTTCCTTTGTAATCTTAAGGAAGGAACAAGCTGCACAGTAAATTACAGAGACAGCAGATGTAGAAACATCTAAGTATCTTGTTTCCATTGTGGAGGTCTGAAGTGGAGTGCTAAAACTCTCCATGAAGTAGTGTAGGTACATTAATCACCCTCTAACAAATTTTAAAATAATATGCTAAGCAAAACCAGTGCTGTCATTGGAGACAGCCAACAGGAAAGTGAAGAGCAAGGAAATATGAGTCTTTGTCTGCTTTATATCAAGAACCTGAATTCCTTTTCATGTGCAACTTTTCTTTCAAAAACATGCGTTGAAAGGAGGGAATATGCTTTTTTCTCTTATATGATAGTCTTATATTACAGATGTGAGGGAAATGAGTTATTTCCCAGTTAAGGGAATTAAAGCCTCACTAGATGGAGTGCCATAGGCATGGATGCTGTCCACATCACTTGTTGCAGATGTGCACTGTATTCAAGGTGGTAAAGGCAGACTGCCTTTGAAAGTGGGAGCTGGCTTTCAGTGCATGATGAAATTTATGTGTTTGTATCATTACAGTTTCAGTCAATTTTCTGCTGCCTTTAAAAGCTCTGCTGCTCACTATTAGAAATCAGGTAGCATCAATGTTTTCCATTCCTGTCCTTTCACTGACCTGTTTCTAAAGGAAGGCATAGCTGGCTGGTAAGGGGTTTGTCCCTGATATGTGAGCAGTACAGTGAATTCAGATATTGTAGAAGTGCATCTCATTTATGAATATGGATCATTCTTGAGTGTGACATAAATTCAGAACTGTCCATACATGTGAGATATGCTTCCAGGCAGACTTACAGATTTGATACTGTGAACATTTCAAAACTGAAAAGTAAGACAATGTTGGAGTTGGATAGGAAAAATCTGCAAGTAAGCAAAGTTTTAAGGATTATCTTGGTTCTAGATGCCAAAGCACTACTATAATTGTGCTTTCAGATTCTCAGCTACCTGAGGGATACTAACCTTTTGACTGTGAATGAGAAAAAAATGCAGAATATGAAGATGTATACATCTATGGTTAAAAAAAAGTATGTTTAAGACTTCTAGTTCACATGCACATATACTTATCAAGAGACTAGAATCAGCAGATAAATCTGTAACCAACACCAGTTCTATGCATTGGACCATCATTAATTTATTAGAGTGATAGTAACTAACACAACAGAACTGCGCTGGTCAGAAGGTCATCATGGTAACATAACAGCAGTAACAACAACCACCATAATAACAACATGAATAAAATTTTACTGCATTAATTGAACCTTAAATACTCTCTACATTTTACTTGTGTTACAATAACTAATAAAATTCAAGATCCCTGACTGAACTGAAGTCTGCTTTGTTAATGCTTCTACAATATGTATATGAAGTAGGCATTGTACTGTTTGTTACTTTTTAGGTCCTGTAAGGAATTTGCATTTTTCAACAGCAAAACTTAAAGAACTATCTGATAATTACCTAATTATAAATGATTTTGAAATATCTTGAAAACATAAAGCCTTCACCTTGTGTTCAGTTAATGGTCTTTTGTTCTGCTCCTCTGTATGATGCTTAGTGGCACTGGCAGCTGCCCAAGTACATTTGCATCTACTGTTGCACCAGCTACTGTGATATCCTGAATAATATTAATTTCTTTTGCACTATATACAACACATAAAAAGAAAAATAGACTCAGAATTGTTTTATACCTAATTTTATTACTAAATCTGTCTGAAGAATCATTATAATATGAAGATACATAGCTTCAAGCAATATGGGTATCTTATTTGTTTGGTATGGATTGGATTCAGAGATAATTAAATGCACCATCCATAAACTTGCAGACGACACCAAGTTGGGCCTCTGTACTCAGTACTGGTGAGGCTGCACCCTGAATACTGTGTTCAGTTTTGCTCCCCTCACTACAAGAAAGGCATTGAGGTGCTTAAGCATGTCCAAGGACCAGTGAAGCTGGTGAAGTTTCTAGAGCACGTATCTCCTGGTCTGAGATAAAATGAACCCATTTTCTGGTTTACAATTTCACTTTTTATAGCTGGGCCTCTTCTAACTAACTAAGCACTGAAATTAGCACATTGTTCAGAAAACTGTTCACTCTCACAGTGATAAGATCTGAATATACCAAGAAATGGTATGCAGAGAGGCCCCTGCTTATACTTCTTGCAAGAGCAACCAAGGTCAGGTAATTATGTTACTTGCCCTGTTGGAGAGTCAGAAGTGGAAAAGTGTAGAGGGGTCACACCTGTAGGGAGGAGTGGACAGGACAGGTGACTGAAAATTGATCAACTGGGGTATTTAATCTCATCCATAACATGTTCGATATAAAAGCTGAGGGATCAAATGGGCAACTCTCATCTTTTGATGGCCGATGTCCAAGGAGGATCCTGCTTGTTCATCTACCTTTGATCCTCATCCAGAAACTCTTGACTCTAGATCTGGAATCCATCTCCTGTTGATCACTGAGTCCAGTAGGGGACTTTTCCTGATGCCTGCTGGTGATGTGATCATCATCCTGAGAGCTTGATATAGTTTTGTATATATTGTATCTATTTCATTATTTCATTTTAACTTTAGTATTAATATTTCATTAAAGTAGTTTGGTTCATTCTAAAACTTGTAACTCTCCTTATCTCTTCCTCTCATTTCTTTTTGGGGGAGGAACGGCCATCTGTCAATCTGGTTTTAGTAAATTTGGCTGAAACCACGACATCCTGACTTATGAGGAGCAACTGAAGGAACTAGCGTTATCAGATATGGAGAAAAGAGAGGCTGAGGGGAGATCTTATCACTTTGTACAACTATCTGAAAAGAGATTGTAGTGAGTTGAGTGTCAGCCTCTCTTTTAAGTAACACATGAGGAAACAAAAAGCAACAGTTGTTCCAGGGGAAGGTTGGACTGCATATTAAAAAAATTTTCTTCACTAAAAGAGTTGTATAACATTGGAATAGGCTGTTCAGAGAAGTGGTTGAGCCACCATCTCTGGAGGTATTTAAAATATATGTAGATGTGGTGCTTAGGGACATGGTTTTGTTTTTGGACTTGGCAGTGTTCAGACCAACAAGTTGAACTCAATGATCTTAAAGGTCTTTTCCAACCTAAATGATTCTATGGTTCTATGATTGGTTTATGAACTGATTGACACTTATCCAACACTTTTGAGTAACAAGATGGAAAATCCATGTCATTGTATTTTGGGAGTTTTTAAAAATTTTTGGTTTTGAATAAACAATATCTCTTGCTATTCTAAAACCTCTCCTTTCAGGTCAATATTGATGATATCGTATTTAAATGTTTTGTATGTTTTCCTACAGAAACTGCTATTTTAATTTGGCTATTGGTACTTATTCTAGACTAAACAGCTACTACAAAGGAGAACTGATACTACAAATATAAGTCATATACAAGGTAGGACTCTTTAAATGGGAGAACTCTAGAATACAATGAGTGGAGTACTTGTTATTTCATAGGTATTTCATAGATTCATCATAGAAGGGTTTAGGTTGGAAGGGACCTTAAAGGTCATCTAGTGGTCATGAGAAGTTTGCCTAACCTGGCTGCTTGGACAGTTTCTCTGCATTTCTCCTAGGCTGCCTGTCCTTGCTTCCAGCCTCTGTAGACCTTAGATCTCCTTTTTGCTTTTGAGTGTGTCCAGGAGCTCTTTGTTCATCCAGGCATCCTAACAGGCCTTGTAGTTTTTTTGTCTGAATTCTTGTTTTGGTATGCATCACTCTTGAGCTTGGACAAGAATATCCTTGAATACTAACCATCTTCCCTGTGCCCCTCTCCCCTCCAGTGTTTTATCTCATGGTAGCCTACCAACCAGATCCTTGACAAGGCCAAAGTCTGTTCTCCTGAAGTCTAGGGTAGTGAACTCTCTGTATGCCTTTCTCCCTGCCCTAAGGATCTTGTACTCTACCATCTACTAGATCTGTGTTTCTCAACTTGTTGCCCTGTGGCCCCCAGCAAATTTCCAAAATAATACTCAGAGAAGTACAATATTTCTGACAACTGGCTCAGCTGTAACAAACTTCAAACTAAATTTCTTTCAGGCCATTTAGTCCTTCCTTCACTATCATTTCCTGATGTTTGTGTGCTGAAGCATTAAGTGCAACTGAAGACAAAGGGGACAAACTTTGATGCTGTATCAGTCACATATTTTGGAATCATCCACTTTATTGCAGCAATGACAATATTGTCAAAATACTGATGACAAAGCTTTGTGTTGTGCACACAGCTTGCCAGTAGGTGTTGTTTTGAAGTAATCTTTCATTTCATTCAAACACCAATAAGCTACTGATGTCATCAGGAGACATGGAATTGTCAGAGTTGGAAGGAACCTCTAGAGATCGTCCAGTCCAAATCCCCTGCTAAAGCAGGATTGCCTAGAACATATTCCTCAGGACTGCATCCAGGCAGGTCTTGAAGGTCTCCAGAGAAGGGGACTCCACAACCTCCCTGGGCAGCCTGTTCAAGTGTTCTGTCACCCTCACCCCACACTTGCTCTTGTTAAATCCCATTAGTTTCTCCTCTGCCCAGCTCTCCAGCCTTTCCAGGTCACACTGGATAGTGACACAACCTTTGGCAGTATCAGCCAGCCCTTCCAGTTTGGTATAATCAGTGAACTTGTTGAAGATACACTCGGTCCCCTTCTCCAGGTCATCGATGAATTTGTTGAATAAGGCTGGAATGAATATTGACCCTTGGGGAAAATCACTGGTTACAGGCCTCCAACTTGACCCTGCTCTATTAACTACAACCCTCTGAGTCTTGCCACACAGCCAGTTCTCAATCCACCTCACTGTCCCCCCACTTAGTTTAGCCCACACTTCCTCAGTTTCCTAATGAGGATGTTACTGGAGGCAATGTCAAAAGCCTTGCTAAAGTCAAGGTAGATGACATATACACCTCTCCCCTCATCCAACCATCTAGTTATAACATCTTAGTAGGCTATCAGATAGGTCAAGCATGATTTACCATTGGTAAATCCTGTAAAAATTAATAAATGTTGATCACTACCAATAATTTCCTGTTCTTTAAGATGTTTGGAATTGACATTGAGACTGATTGGCCTGTAGTTTTCTGGGCCCTCCTTCTGGTCTGTTTTTTGTAGACCAGAGTGATATTTGCTTTTCTCTTGTCCTCAGGCACCTCTCCTGTTCCAAATGTTCTAAGTAGTAAAACTAAAGCAAAATTAAAATTTTTCTCATCTACACTGAAGAAAATGAGCTCCTGTTTAAACTGTCTGGGGAGAATATGTGTTGTGATGCATAAGGAATCTACACAAATAAAGAAAACACATGATACCATCAAAATGTATACCACCAAGGAATCTGTGTTTCCTCTTTTTCAATACTTCATCTGTTAATTATAGTGTATGGACTGCCACACGTGCAAAGCAATCTCTGAAACATATAAAAACAGAAAAGCAAAATTTTGATGTTGTCTCAAAACTGTAAAATATCAGGCAGAACCTACCCTGTCAACACCCACAGGTGGAACTTAGGGTGTTCATGAATTCCTAGGAATGGGCACATGCATCTGTGGACAAGTTATTATCTCTGCTGATTAATACTGTTCTCTCTGTGCTCCCTACCTTTTTTGCATGTGTGTGTGTTTCGAAGTCTTTTACTTTTTCAAATTTCCAGTGACCTTTTTTCAAAGAAAAGTTAAATACAGAATAGCAAAAGGCAAGAGGAAGGGCTAGGATTACTTCAGTTTTCACAAAAATAAGTGAAACAAGCTATACGAGAGAACAAACAAATGCTGAAATATTTTTTTCCTTTATTTGCATGAATAAATCCAAGTGTTGTCTCAAAAAGTGAAAAAGTCATGAACTGATTTATAGTGAATGCTTTTCCCCTAGATTACAACGTATCTCTTAAAGCAAGTTTTTCCTACTTGTCACATAATGACTTTTTTTTTAAGGGCCAAAGTCTACCAGCTTCATTCATTGATCATAGTTATGTTACGATCAGCTGTTACTTAGGAAAGTCCTAATTATTACTGAGGAGAAGCTACCTAGTGAGCTTCTAGAATAGGTGTGGAGTGCAAATAGGTATTCCTACTGTGCAGACTTAATGATACCGTCATCTTACTTTACAGGGTAATAAATTGTATCTTAAATGAAGGGCCAATGTGAGTGACTGATATTTGCTCATGGACACTAGAATCAACTTTGTTCTGTTTTATGTAATATTACAAAATTTATATTTTTTGTAGGATTATTTCTATGAAAGAAGACTTCTGAGGTACTTGAAAAAGGAAATTTGGATATTTAGTGTTTTCTGAAGATCATTAAGAGTTCAGCTGAATCACTGCCATGAAGTAAAATCTCCATAACGAGTCTCTAAGCTATCTAATTATACCCTGCTGACTCTCAGTGGTGTGGCAACTGCATCTTTTTGTTCCTCATATTGTGATGCCTGTTACAACTAAAGAACCTAAGCTGCCATCTTTTTCCAAAGGTGAAGTCAGTCTACATATATCATTTACTTTTCTGTAAAACCTGAAGAACTAGAGGAAATAAATAGCAAAAAAACCCGTAGGTTTGTCTTTGCAGTTTATTAAAATGTTGTACTGTTTGCCTCTGTAGCTTGGAATAGTCCACATAATAGTTAATTAGTTTGCTAGAATCTGTGTCATTAGTCAATTGCTTTATCAATGTGAAAGATGAAATATATTTAAGGAAATAATTTTCTTCTTCCTAGACAGCCCTATATTTTGAGTCAGACACCTTTAGATCTCAATTAGAATTTATATAGAGCTCCAGAGTTAGTAGATTAATTCCTCTTTATATTAAAAAATTCTTGTAAGAACCCTTTCAGTGATATATTATAAGAAAGACTGGCTTAGAAGTTTTTTCTAAACACTTACAAAGTCTGTAGACATATAATTTATGTAAGTGTGGTTTTAGTTGTTCCATACTGTCGCCGCCATTTATCCTGAGAAATTTTGGCCCTCAGTAGATGTTTGGGTGATACTCACGTATCATTCAGTGTCCTTCATGACTGCTAGACATCGTATGTTCATAGTACACATAAGTTACTGATCACTTCTGAACATCAACCTCTCGGGTAGACAAATATTTAGCTTTGTACTTTGAAAGAAGATATATATCTGGGTTTAGCACAATAGGAATTGTCCCTTTCCTGAGCAGTATCTAATATGCTATGTGTATGCTTCTGTATTTTTTATATTACACAGGTGGTTTTAACCATCTCAGCATTTTCTTGAAATATCTAGAGTCATGATATATGTTAGAATGGAATTTCAACAAGAAAAGGATCTTACTTATATGTGTTTTCTTATGTAACCTTTTGTAGAAGCTGACAAAGCAAATGCATAGTTTTCCAAAATGGAGAAAAATTATTCAATATATATTATTATTGGACATAGAAAAACCTCTGTGAATTTGTGTAAACACAAACAAAAATCTAAGATCACACATCGATTTCTTTGTGATCAGCAGTAGAGTTCTGATCTTTCAGAAGACAGAAATGATTAGTGTGTTGTTAGTAAAAAAAGAACTTTTTCCAGTCTGTGGTATGGGGAGCGGAGAGGTAGCCTACAAGTTTTTATTTAGTTGACACTCTAAGTAATGAAGACCAGGAGGGTTTGCCCATTAACACTGCTATGCGTGTCTTTACAACAGTATTTAGATACCTGTAGAAGGGAACATTGTATGATACCTTAAAAAAGGAAATGCCTGCAATATGATTTTTTTTCATTGTGGATTGAATAAAGTTTATGGTATTAAACAACCTGGGGAAGAAAAACACCACTCAGTCTAAAAAAGTATTTTAAAAGATTTTGCAGCCTGAATTATTGAAAATGTTAGAGTATCCATTACATCTTATATTTTATAATAGAGAGACCAAAGTTCTGTAGAGTAACTCACTGATTAAATGAAAACTTTGGATTTTTGCTAGGTTGCTGGTCATGAGGGTAAGTGATATAAAAGACTACGTGCAATTGGACATTGCAGCAAAGGGTCAAAGAAGGTAAGTGCGTGTTCAGGCCAACAGAAGGCAAATAAATGTAAAATTACACCGCAGACATTTTTGACTTTATTAGTAACTCTGATGGAGAGTAGGATAGTAGAGCCCTTATGCTGGAACTTGACCTTTAACAAAGTGGCAGTAACCTGATCTTGATAGAAACAGAGAAATGTACAAACATTTGTGCTCATTGCTGTCAATATTGCAGGAATGCAACTGTAGTCACAGTATAATGTGAGATAAGTAGTGTTCCCCCATAGTGAATCAAGGAAACAGAACTTTTACAGAAGAAACTACAGACCAACACATTGGAGGCATCCAAAACAGATAGGCCAGATAATTATCATAGGGCTGCTGAACTAATAGATCATAAATACTTTTAGCAAGATATAGGGAGTGTGGATATACAAAATCCCTTTAGCTCCTGGTGTATTACCCTGCATGCACCATGCATGGATATAGCTACACTAGATAGCCCCAAAACTGCCACAAAATTGATTTTTGTGGTTGTCTTTATTGTCACAGAATCATAGAATGGTTTAGGTTGGAAGGGACATTAAAGATCATCTTGCTGCAACTACCCTGCCAAGGGCAGGGACAACTTTCACTGGACCAGGTTGCTCAAAGCCCCATTCAAACTGGCCTTCAACAATTCCAGGGAAGAGGGCACTCAAATCTTCTCTGGACAACCAGAGGTGGTTCTAGTGTCTCACCATCCTCACCCTAAAGAATTTCTTCCTAATATCTATACTAAATCTACCTTCTCATAGTTTGAAAACATTACCCATCATCCCATCGCTACCCTCCCTCATAAAGAGTCCCTCCCCATCTTTCTTGTAGATCCCCTGGGAGGTTGCCATAAGGTCTTTCTGGAATCTTTCCTTCTCCAGGCTGAAGAATCATGACTGTCTCAGCCTGCCTTCATAGGAGAAGTGCTCTAGACTTCTGATTGTCGTCCTGGCCCTCCTCTGGACCTGCTCCACCAGGTCCATGTCTTTCCTATTCTGGGGGGCTGTAGCAGATCCCCACCATAATGTCACCTTTCCTTGCTCTCCTTTCAATCCAGACCCCCTTTTTATGAATTTTACCAATTTGCTAGAACCTGTTTTAGCTGGATATATTTATATTGTTATACAGAGAAGAACCATCTTTCTAACAGTATTTAGGCAGCCAGAAATGCAAATACCTGTGTAACTGGCATTCTTAGAATTCCATAAGGTCACCGTATTTACTGAGGCATTACACAAAATATGATGTACTTCAAAAAATATCCTTTAACTGTTCTTGTGTCCTAGGAGAATTGAAATGACTGAGTGCCCACTTGGGTTTTTAGACAGAAACAACAAGCAAGAAATAAATTCTCCAACTTGTTTCACTTTCCGGTCATC
>VZRU01014699.1:86867-125036 GCA_013398155.1 Pedionomus torquatus | reverse complement strand
CTCTTGTAGGGGAAAGGGAACAGGCAGCTCCTTTTCCCACTGCAAAGGGGATTTTTGCCTGCCACAGTGCCAGATACAACTGTCACTTTGCCATGTGAAAAGGGTTAATGGGAAGAGCATGGTTGGGCTCTGCTAAAGGGCACTGTAGCTGGTGAGACACACTGTGCATTCACTACTGCTTCTTACAACAAGCTCCAGTCTGGAATTAGGGATACTTGGAAAGAATTCTTTGTATCAAGCAAATTCCCCCAGCAATGTTGCTGGTTATAATGTCAGACAGCACCAGCACCTCGCTTACACCACCTACTTCACTAACTAAATAAATCGGTTTAGTCTTCTGCCCAAATGCAGTTAAACCAAATCATAGCACTCAGTCTGCTGGCAGTGTCGAGGAAAGGGGCTGCGCCAGTGACATGGTTTCGGTTTCTAGTTGATGCAGTTAATTCAGGGCATCCTTTGTTCAACTGGTTCTAAATACATTTAATTACCCAGGGGATCTTGGAGAGACAGGGACACCTGCATTTCTTTCCAGTTCTCTGGAATACACAATGTGATTCCTACCCATGGTGCTACACATTTTTGATATAAATGAAATATATTCTCTTTTACAGCTAAGAAGTGTGCCTTGTCAGTCCAGATCAGAGTCAGTTCAGGACACAGACACAAACCTGTCAGAGTCAGGTAGGCAAAAGTGTAGGAGTGATATTTGTCCCTGTTAGACTAAAGAAACGCACTGCAACTGCAGTTTTGTCCCCAGAAGAGTCCTGTGTGACTGCAGCTAAATGTGGTTGATTTTCTTCTTCATGCCAGGGGCAACCTCAGGCAAAAGGACAGGTTTTGTGCCATGTAACTGCAGCCTGGGCAGCTCTGAGTATGTGACAGAAACGTAGAAATACACAAACATAAAATGCACGCAACTAATTCCCCTAAAGGACACCTGACCTAAATGTTGTTGGCTGGTTTGCGAGTGTGTCTTGCTTGCAGTAAATGCTGATTGTTCAAAGTGCTTGGGCAGATAAACTGAAAAAAATCCTGCTAATTCAGGTCTTCTTCAGCCACAGGGATTAGAGAAGTGAGCAAAAGCTTTCCTATGTGAGGGCTCTGCTCCCTTAGGCATTGTGTGGCTTGTTTTTTTCCTCCCCGAGCGAGAACTGAAGCACGTAGGCAGGAGTTCAACAGGGCTGGGGGGATACTCTTGCCCAGGGGGGAGGTAGCTGCCAGCTGGCAGGTCCATGCTGTGGTGCTCAGAACAGGGTTGCCACTGGAAGGCAAAGCCTCTGCACATCAAAATGCCTCTCCCCGCTTCCTGCACCTCCCTCGACACCCCAAGGATCTAGTCCCTCTGTGTGTGTGTGGATTACGCTACAGATGCTATTTGTTTTTGGTAATTTTTTAAAGCTCAGTGATTTAGATTGACAAATGTATTCCGATTTCCTAATATGTTTTCTTCACATTTTTGCTGTGTTTTTCCATAGGCATTATTCTGTTCAGCAGCTCGGGAAGAAACAATCAACAGCTAGAAGTTATACTTCACTTCAGATTTTTGCACAGAATTACAATTCCTCCTTTTGCTTGTCCCTGAAAAATGTGTTTGTCTCTGTGTTTTCTGGGCTACTGTCCCATAGCGCTGTATTTAACCTGATGCCCCTCATGTTTTTATTGATGTGTTTCCATGAGGTATAGGGGGTTAGTCTGCCATGCTGGTCTTTCTTTTGCTCCCGCATTTTTCCTGCAGTTGTACTGTTGTTTAACAACCTCTTCACAGAGCACCTCAAAGGCCCTTGATCTCTGTGTTGCTGCATGTGCATAGTGAAGCCCTCTTCAAACACAGCCCTTAGATGAGAAAGACGGCGAGAGGAACTAGGAAGAAGTGGACATACTTGAGCAAACACAGCAAAAGGGATAAGATATTCTAGCACTTCTGGGTTGAAACATTTGACTGCATCACAGGCAGCAGATGAGGACAATTTTTTTTATTTTTCTGCAAACCTGTGGGTTTTCACTGTAACTGAAGATGGATGCCTCTGTGTCGGGAGATGAGAAATCTTAGAAATACAAACAGAATACCAAAAACAGCTCAAGGAAATGGACCTGATTCAGTTTCTTTACTTAGTAACCAAAGAAGTTGTTTTTGATAGCTCGCTACTGAAACAGGCTTTGTCATTTTGCTCCCCACCCCCACCCCCCTGAAATAAGCAGCTTTATTTGAATTACTGTGAAGATGCTGAAATCATGCAGGTGATGGGAGGACTGCACAAACTACACTTCAGGACTGATCACTGGTTCCCTAGCCCTCAACTCCAGTACATATCAATCAGAACCACCAGTCTGTGCTTGTAGGTCCCTTAAATGCAGAAATCCAGCTAGGCCCTGGTGGGTAATTAAAAATAGTAAAGGTTGTCATAGAAAGAGTCTGCATGATGAATGAGCTTTGCTATCTAGCAACTATTTCCAGCATGAATGCAAAGTTATTAGACCATGCCAGGCAGAAAATTCCTTTTTTAATCCAACATTGGCAAGATTTTGTCCTGATGCTATGGAGATGCCAGATTACTTCTAGAGATGGTGCCTAGGTTTCTGTTTAGAGCCAAATTTCTGAACTTACAGAGGGGCAGATTTGATGTCAGCTTTCTGTTCAGGAGAGGAGATCCTGAAACTGGACACTGCTCCTCACTGAACTTGGTTCAAAGATTCGCAGTCATCCAAGTCTTGTGGCTGGCTCCAAAGGGGAAGAGGGGGAAGAATTACCAAGACCTACCCTGCAGAAGGCTCTCTGCTCACAGCTCAGGCTTGGCTGAAGAGGGAATCCCTGCTTGTTACCAGTTTTAAAAAGTTACCAGGACTTTCTTCTGGGCCTGAGTGCTGACAATCTAGTGCTCAACAGCCACGCAAGGACCAAGGCTCTCTTTGTGTGATAATTTATAATGCATAATGCATTTGACCAGTTCNCCCACCCGTTTTATAAACTGTTCAAGGAAAAACCTTGCTGCTGAGAATTAAAGAAATCCACATCCAAACCTTCCTTGTCTGAAATGTTCTAATTGTGCAGTTTTGACCTCTGCTCCTTGGTTTATGTGCTAATCTCTGTGCCAGATCCACTCTGTAGAATTACTCATATTCTTTCTGAACTGCAACCAGCCAGCACAGCCCATCTCATTTACTGGGTGCCCCCAAATGGCAACCCTGAAACAAAACAATGGATCATATCTGAGTTTACTGATGAAGTGTTTGCATTTTCTATAGTCCTCTTGCATGTGCAGAAGGGGAAGTCACTTCACAGGCTAACTGAAAGGGGAAGTGTGACCAATAGGAACAAGAATAGAAGACATGTCAGAATACCTAATGTCAGATTTAAGTATTTTGCGCTATTCAGAAGCAGTTTAGCGCACTTTATTCAGAAGAAAAGTTCATGAGACCTCCACCAGCTTTTTGGTGAACCTGTTTTATTTGAAATCATGCGGGGGACACACTGTGAAGGGCAGAGGATTCCCATTAGCCCTTTTCAGACTCTCATATGAGAGGCTTGTCTTTCAGAAGCCTTTTGGCTCGTATTTCAGAAATACTGCTTTTTGCCACAGGCCTTGGGTATAGAGAAGATTGACTTTGAGGAGCCCTCAGCCCCTTGTAGCACCTCCCTTTCCCACCCCCCACTGCATAAAGCACAACACTCCCTCTTAAAGGTTTATTCCTCTTCATAAAGTCTTGCAACACCTGCCCAGGGGCATCTGACATTGAGAAGCTCAACCCTTTGCCCTTGGTTTCCTACACCTGCTTCTTTTTGGAGTGCTACCACTTGACTGCCAGAAGCCAGGCTTGAAACCAGCCCATGCGCCAGGGCTCTCAGCAGTGTGGTGACGTTGCACAAGTACAGCCTCAAAAGCAACTGAGCCTCCTCTGCTGGCTGGTAATGCTGAAACAGAAAATATTCACCGAATGAGGGTTATTTGGCTTGATTTTTTTTAGCATTGGTGCTACAGGGTTACCAATAAACATTCTGTCTTACTGGCATGGCCACCTGGGAGGTGGAGAGAAGGTCAGAATCCCTGTCACATAAAAAAACTAAAGCATGAGGCAGAGCTTTGAGCTTCATTTACAGTTTTGTACCCGAAATGGGTCTGAAGGCTGGTATCTGGGCTGTAGTCTTACACAGTGCCATCTCTCTACAGCTTAAATTCTGGGTAACCCTTATTAGTGGGGCGAGCTCCTGCATTTGCTGAGGATAGCTGCCACTGTCTCTTTTAGTGTCACATCACACTCAAGCAAATTGAAGTGCTGCAAGATCTTGGAGAAAGGAGTTGTAATCTTCGTGAAAGTGTTTCAGAATTTGGGCCAAAGTTTATTTACCTTCCCAGAAGGAAATGGCTGCCATGGCATCCATAACCAGGAGAGCAGGCCTGAGTTCCTTCTTTTGAAGGAATAAAAAGACATTAAGTAAAGACAAGGTGGAAAAATAGCTGATTTGAGAAATGCAATAGATGTATGATTTTCTTAATAATCCCACAGAAACTGATTATCTCAGATTACAACTAGTTTAAGGTAAAGCTTGAAAAAAACCTGTCGCAACCATCATTTTAGAGGGGCATTACGCACATTACATCATAGGGAGCAATGAATTACTGAAAAGGCTTCTTCGTGTTTACATTGTTGCAATTATTCCCAATTACTGTCACTCACTCTTGTAAGGGATTTCTTGCTGCTGTGCAGCCTTCTTCCACAAGGATGGAGCAGTGTGTGGCCGCCATTGACAGGTGGTGGGGACAGCAGTGTGGGGGCAGAGTTTCCCACACACCACTGGCCACCCAGCTCGCTGCCACTGCCCTGGGATTGCTGTTTTTTGGAGTGGGAGTAATCCAGCCCACTGGGCAGGGACATGTGAAGAAGGGGCGATCCCATCTCCTCTGCTATCACCCGCTGCATCCAGCTCTTTTGCAAGACGCTCACCCTCAGCCGAATTAGAGCTCTGCCCCTTTGCAGGGTTGACCCATGCTGGGGACCGGGTGGGGTGTGGGCAAGTGGCCCTTGAGCCACTCCTCAGCCACAGGAGAGTGGTGGGCAGCACAGAGCATTACATGTGCTCCTACTTTATTCCAGGCAGAAATGAATTGACCACCTCAGGCAAACCCTTGTGTTTGTGAGAAGGTGCCAGCTCTGTAGCAGCCCCCCTGTCCTGGCCTGGGCTCCCCCAGCGCAGTCTGCTAATCACCTCTTCTTGTCATTGCTTTTTCCTCCCCTTCCCCTGTTGCTGCCACGAGGAACTCCTATTAACCTGGCTGATTTCAGACAGCCAAAATAATTGTCTTGAGACTCATCCAATTATTCACCCTCTTATCCCTCTCCAGGCATGGGAAAGGGGGGAGGAGCAGTGGGAGAACTGAGACCAGCTTTCCTCTGTGATGGTTACAACTCTTCCTTGAAGACCCAAGTGCATGGGGGCAGGATGCCTTATGTATTTTGCGATACACCATAAATGACTCCTGCCATTGAGTCCTCCTCCCCACTGGGCCAAGCCCTGGCGGTGGCAGCAGTCCTGGCTGTCCCTCTGCAGTTCTCCTGCCACAGCAGAGGGGTGCACAGACGCAGCCAGTGCCTGGAATTTGGGCTCCTGCATCCCCTCCCCCTCTGCTGGCAATGGGTGGAAACCTGTGGTGATACCCCAGGGCTTGAATTACCTTGGCCAGGCAAGGCATCTCAGAAACTAGGGGTAACGCACCAGGGAACAGCAAATAACTACTGTGGAAATACAATTATTTTGTGTTTTGTTTTCATTTGTATCTGCTATATCATGACTGAAAACACACTCATACTTGCAGAAAGGAAAAACTGTCACTACTCTCTTCATTTATTTTGCCTTTTTCTTTGAAAGCTCAGATACTCAATCCCTGGACACCATTCTTTAGTTTTGGGAAGACCTGGGCACAGATGGGACAGAAGTGGCTTGGCTCCTCTTTCCCAGACTCAGACTTTTAACAAGAGCCTCTTACTAAACTAAAACCCAAGCACTTGCTATTCCTGGGGGATTATTTTGCACTTCCTCCTGTGGTTTCAGCTGGGATAGAGTTCACTTTCTTACTAGCAGCTGGCACAGTGCTGTTTTGGATTTGGGATGGGAATAGTGTGACAGCACTATCTTTATGGGGTTTTTAGTTGTGGCTGAGCACTCAAGGACTTCTCTGCTCCACACACCATCTCACCAGTGGGGAGCACAAGTTGGGAGGAGACACAGGAGGCACAGCTGTCCCTAGCTGGCCAAATGGATGTTCTATACCATATGTCATGCTCAATATATAAAGCTGGGTGAAGAAGGAAGGGGGGAAGTTCAGAGTGATGGTGTTTGTCTTCCCAAGTAACCATTATGTGCGACGGAGCCCGTGAAGTGGCTGAGCACCGGCCTCCTGATGAGAAGCAATGAATGAATTTTACTTTGTTACACACATGGCTTTTGCTCTAGCTATTAAACTGTCTTTATCTCAACCTGCCAGGTTTTGGTGTTTTTTTCACTTTTGCTCTTCTGATTCTCTTCCCAACCAAACTGAGGGGGCGAGTGAGCAGCTGCATGGTCCTAGCTGCTGTCTGCAATTAAAACATGACAAGTCACTAATGTGGCTGCCACAGTAGGGGCTCTTACTAAGAAATATGTGGCACTGGTGTGATTTACCTAGATGATCCTGTTGTTGCTGATGGATTTGCTTTTCTACACGCAGATGCTGGAGCCTGTTTTTTGAGGTTTGTCTGGGGATGGAGGACAGGAGGAAGTCCTCTGATTCGGTGGGCTTTGGTCTGCAGCATACACAGCAGTGCAGCTCACTCCACGCTGCCATTGGACCTGGCCAGTCTGAGAGGATGCAGTAGAAACAGCCATTCAGGCACACAGGGTGGATGGGGCTCAAGACAAGAAAGGTGGAGTCACAGCCTGACACAGAGCCAATAGCTTGACTCAGTGGAGAAACCCACTAGCCGGTCGTGAGGACCTACGGAGTGGCACATTCCTGCTGGTCAAATTTATTTCTTCCATGCATTTATTGAAGGCAAGAGATACTGTCAAGAGGTACTGTTAAGTAGAAACCACTACTTAAACCAGGTGGTCGCGTGTTAACCTCATGAACGTCAGCTTATAACGTATGAATTTCCATTGGATTCAGGCATCGGCTGCCTCTTGGTGCCTGAACGCTCCCGAGTACTGAAATCAAATCTACATGTAAACACGAGCAGGGAGCTGAGCCTGACAGCCCCCTGTCCCTGTTTGCACAGCATGCAATCCTCCTGTCCTGGGACCGAGCCCCAGCTCTCACCAGTGCCGTTTATTGGGGCGCTTTACCTGTGACTTGTGATTTTCAGCTCTGGTTTGCACAGTTCTGGAGGGAGCACCAAGGCTCAGTCCTGGCTTTTGCCTGTCTGTCCTGGCCAGCTTGATGCTGGGGGTGGCTGAGAGACAATGCAGTGTCAGGACACCCCTCCAAAACCCATGTGTACACAACACTGGCCATCACTGCATAGCAGAGAAGAGCTCTTGCGCCCACCTATGCTCTTTGCAGAGGGGCTAGGTCCAACGCTGCTCACTGCCTGGTATAAATTTTGCAGTGTTTGTCTTTTACCTTTCATTTCCCAGGAGGACCTGTGTGCTTCATGAGCACCTGATGAGTCTCGGGGTTCTTCTCCTCCCCCTAATCCATATCCCAGACCAAACCTTTATCACTCTACCTGTCACCTCCAAAAGTCCTTAGCACCCAGTAAGATTTTTTCCTAAATTCCTAAAGATTTTTTCCTCTAACCCACTACACATGCAGTGTTCTCCCACTTTTTTTTTTGCTTTCCTCAGTGTCCCCTGGTCACCTTTCTGCCTTGCAAGCTCCCATGGGGGCTGTTGTGTGAAAAGATGGTGGAGCCAGGCTGGGATTTTTGGAGGCACTTAGTTTCCAGCAACACCTCATGGGTATTCAGGCTGCCCACCTCCTTGCTGACGAGCCTCGTCTACAGAGTCTTCCTGCATAAAAAAACTGCACATGCCAGAGAGGAAAGACAAATGACGATAGCAATAATGTGGAAGAACATCCTCAGAACATCTGAGAGGCCTGAATTCATGGACCACTTTTATCAAGGCATACAAGAGGCACTTAAATATTAGCTGCTGCTTATAAATAATACTGGTATGTTAAATACACACATATTTTCAGAGTTTTATAAAGCAAGTGATCTCTGTTTGCTTTCAACTGGAAATCATAAAGTAAAAATCAATGAGCTTATATCAAGCTTATATTATAGTCCTTGAAGAGTCAACCGACTCTATAAAAATGACTGTTTTCTAACGAATATATCATTAATTGGATTGAGTTGGCAAAGTTTAAGTGCCTTGTCATATTTTGATTGCTATGCAGTGCTAGAGCTTATTGATTTTATAGAACTGCCTGTAGATAAATGTAATGATTAATTTCATTTGGTTTACAAGAACAGAAAACTTCTATGCAGAACTGGATGCACTATTTCATTTTTTATAACTGCCTGTACCTCATGTGAGCATGGGTCTAGCTGTGAAGCTATGCCAGGTGCCCTGGCCTTCCCCAGTTTCTTATTTGATCAAATGAAATTCCATATTCCACTCAAATCCATTGGATTCTCCCCTCATATCACCCCTTTTGTTTCAAGGGCTTTGGAAAGATTATGAGATTATTTTTCAGTCTCTATTTTTGGGTGGATGGCTGTTTCTATTTTTTTTGCTTAAAAAAAAAAAAAAATGAATAGTCATTAAATTTTATTCCATGTTGCTCTGTTTGTGAAGCCGTCAGCTGCAGGTCCAAAGCCCAGGCCCAGCTGCTGGACCTGCTTCTAGGTCAGTGCTCGCCTCTAGGATGGATAAGGTGGCTCCAAGCTGCAGTGCAGAGCTGTCTGTGCCCCAGGGACCCCATGTGCCTCCCTGCCCTGCCTTGACACCTTGACACCCTGCAGCATTGCTGCTGAGGGTATGACTTCCCCTCAAAATGGGGTGAAGTGGGGCTGTGATCCCCTCGCACACACCACAACGGGGCTCTGCTCGGTGTGAAGCTGTTTTCCCTCAAGGCTGCAGGGCTATTTTTAGGTCTTGCAAAAGCACTTGGTGTTGCACGGCTGCCTTTGAATTATTTGGTTTCTTAATTGGAGGAGCTGATGTAAAAGCAAAGTGAGGGGACAGGAAATACCAGCAGCCTCCCAGGGGACACCCTGCCAAGCCTGGGGTTGACAGTCATGCTCATGTGAACTGTCTCAGCACGTTTTTGTACCAGCAACACAAAGAATTAAAAGTATTTCTTTCATGCCTTATTTTTGGTTCTGATCTGGTGTTTTCCTTCCTTACTGTTCTAATTGTATTATTGCACCCACTGCTGGCAAAAGCTGAAAACTGCATTTCTGGATGCTGCTGGTCATTCTTCCCATTTGCACAAGCAGCTGAGAGCTTCTGACAATGAAGCTCCAAGCCTAGACATTCTCTGCAAGGTACCTGAATTTAAATCAAAGTTTTGATGTTTATGTTTGCTCTCAGAATGGATTAGTATTGAATTCCTGATCTACAAGGTGTTTAATGTGGCTCTGGGTATCACCGGTGGAATAGAAATCACTGAGTAGCTTATAGTTGGCCAGAAATTAAGACAGAAAAGTCACTTTGTCTGGTCTGGATGGTGTCTGCCAAAATTACACCCCAATAAGTACCGGTGCACTTTGTTCCTCTGAATCAGCCCCCTCTCTGCTCCAACACAGATGCTTATCTCTGCCTGATCTTGGGAAATCACGTGTGCCAGGTGTGTGTGAGCAGCTACCTAAAATAAAGTATTGCCATTGATATGAGAACAAGAGGTGGCAGAGGGTGCTCAAAGCCAGGCACCATCAGCATGGTTTCTAAAACTAATCTCTCTGAGGGGGCAATTGAGATGATCACCAGCTCCCCATGTCACTGTTGCGATGTTACATCCTAAACCATCTTGTTGAAGGGAAAACAACAGTTAGTATAAAGCTAAAATCCACTCTGACACCAAGAGCCTGAGCCACCCACATCCTGGCATACATCACAGCCTTTGCAGCACTGCCCTTCCTCCAGCAGTGCCCCAGGCTGTGGGTCTGAGCTCCAGAGAAGGCTTTTAGCTCTGCTTCCCCCGGCTGCTCCTCAGCAAGGCACCACCATGTCTAATCCCACTGGGGGTTCCTGGGAGTGACTTTTGCCTTGGCACATTGGTCCTAGGGAATGCTGCTGACCGAGCTCGGGGTGACTCCAGTGGGCATGGGGTGGGCATGAGAAAATGATAATACATCATCTGGGGCGGGAGGCATCCCAACTCCTCAGGCTCTGCCTGGAAATACCTCTGTGCTGCTGGGAACCACAAGGCCACCAGCCTGCCATTTCCACACCAGTAAAGCAAAGATTAGCAAAAACAGGTGAAGCACAGCAACAGCCAGGCTCAGGCAGAGGGAAAACCTTCCTCCAAGGGCCTGCAGGACACCAGCCCTTGCAGAAGGCACTCCATTTAAACAGTTATTGAAATGATGGAGAGTATCTTGTTCTGTGCCCGTGTGTCACCATCCGGAGGCAGGCATCGCTCTAGCTTGGAGGGCTCAGCTCAGCGCCAGGCTCATCCCCTTGCTAGCACCCATGTGGCCAAGGCCCTGGTCTCCATGCTGGTGGCTGCTGCCCTGGTGCCAAGCCATTTGAAACATTATCCTGAATAACCAGGGTGTCAGGAAAATTGTGAAGCTTGGGCTTGTCACTGCCCAGCTGGGCACACAGGGCCACTCATGACACAGCAGAGGGGCAGAGCAGGCAGAAAGGCTCTTGCCAGGACCAAGGGAGTCGAGGTGAGGAGCGAGTGTCCTGGCACAGCTGCCTTCCCTGGTACTTTGCCTCCCATCCCACCTTGTCTCCAAAGCTGCCTCCAAACATGTCAATCAAGCTGCAGGGGTGATTACCGCAGCCAGCAGTCACATGATTGCCATGCTCCTTGGTCTAAAAATATGGTTAAAATTTTGCTCCTGAGATACATGGTAAAAATGTTAATTTTAAGGGTTTTTTTTCACAACAGGGAAATGGTTCCCAGTGAATGGTAATTCAGTTCCTGCTCCAGGGGGGACAGGGAACGGCAGCGCCTGCATGTGGCACTCACAGGTGAGCTGGAATGGGAGGCAGGAGCTTGCCTGTGTCAAAGGCAATGGCTTCAGTGGCAGTGCTGGAGGGAAACCAGCCACACGGACTTACAAATTACTGTGCTGCACAGGCAAATTACTGCTCCTTAGATCAGAGGAAATAAAGTACCCAGGAGAGGAAAAAAACTAGCTTTTGTGAGGTTATTGTTGTTTCATCCAAGAACATCTGCCAGCCCCAGTGTCAGTGCGAGGCAACAAACACATGGCACGAATCCGGGAGTATAAGAGATGTGTCATTGCAAGAAGGAGTAGGAGGAAAATAAAGCAAGTTGACAGCTCACATCCTGTGCCATAATCCTAGAAATTGTTAATATTTACAAAATTAACAACCAATATAACTGATGACAATCTCACTCCTCCTGGTTGTCATGAGGATATTAACAGTTACCACCCGCTCCAAACTGGAAATAATACTCGTTTCTGGAGCTCCTGCTGCTCAGCACAAGCAGGGATGCCACAGTCTCATCATCCCAATTTCCATACCAGCACGAGCCGTGAGCCAGGGCAGAGTACTCCAGCACTGCTGGGGCTGGAAAAGGCTCCTGAGCACACTCTACCTCTGGAGAGGGAGCAGTGGGGTATGCAGAGCAGGAGGAACGTTTGTCCCTTTCCCTGGCTCCTCTGGGAGCCCAGCAATCAGCCTGAGGCACTGCAGTGTGGTGGAGAGAGCCCAGAGGAGGAGGATGGGGAAGAGACAGGGTGTTGGAGGGAGGAGGTGAGGGCTGGACCAGTTTGTATGGTCCAAACAGGCTGCCATTTCAGGAAAAATGCCCATGGTGATGGTGTAACTTCCTTAATAGGAACGACTTGGGTAAAACCAAAAGAAAGATTCTTGTATACCAGTGACTCCATGGGAAACACATTTCCAGACTCAGAATCGTAAAAAAGCGAAACTTTTGTGAACCAAAATGTCCCCCACCTCCATTTTAATTAAGAAAGAGAGTAACAGTGGTGCCTGATTTGTGTGTGTGTGTGTGTGCGCGCGCGCACTTTTTAAAAAATTCTTACCTGTCCGTCATGAGGATTGCAGCAGGCAATACAGAGTTAACAGACACTATAAGCACAAGAACACTATGGACAGTGCCAGCTCGTATGAGATTTCTGGCTTCATTTTCCCCTATCTTTAGCAAGGAGCATTCATTCCACAGTGGCCTCAGGAACAGCATATGCACAGGAACAGCATATCAGTTTTATGATAATTTTAAAAAGTTTTCTTTGTCAGGGCACACTNAAAAAAAAAAAAAAAAAAAAAAAAATGGCCAAACTCTTTCCAGTTCACTGTATGTAGAATCAAAATAGCGCATTGTTGGTTCCAAAGAGCTCCCAGGTACTGTGAAAAGCAATTTTCCTTCTGACAGGAATCACTTTCTCCCCTTGAAGTGGCTTGTTGTTGGCTGTATGAGAAGTTGGTCCAAAGAGGCAACCCAGACGAGTGACTGTGAATGAATGGATGTCAAAATGTCAAAAGGTTCTTTTCCAGCCTTTTGAGACCAGGGATCTCATTGTCACCACGCCAGTGAAACAATATTGCCCAGAGCAGCAAAGAGCTGTCTTTACAGAGATCTGTGTTCCAGCTGCAAAAGGTAATTGCTCACCTCAGGGCAGCACCCAAGGGCTCACTGGAAAAGGTCTCAGCTTGATGGATCCTCTAGAGAAATAAGCATAGGCACCACCAGAAGGACCACCATGAGCTGTGACGCTCATTAATTGGTTCATTGCAGTAGGACACAGCAGTTCCTTTCCTTGAAGTGCAGTGGGGAAAGGAGTGTGACCCAGTAAAATGAAACAAGTTGTTTTTAAATATTAAAAAAGCAATGACTCTAGAGAACAGATACATAACCTCATCAAACTCACACTAAAACCGTTGTGTAGTTTGCTCTAAGAAGCTGGTACCTTTTCAAAAACACTAAAACATTAGCATGTTTCATCCCAGATGATTTGCTTTTCTTCCCCATGTCTTTTATTCTGCCCTGAGCCTCTGAAAAGCACTCCTTTCCCCTCCCCATTTTGTCTTCTGTTTGTAAAGCTCTATACATTTCAGTTTTCCATCATCTTCTCAGATCATTATCTTATTTTTATATCATTCTTTTCAAGAAACTTCTTTTTTTCCTCATCTGCCATCATCTTCAGTAGAATACTTCTCCCTTTAGGATTTCTTTTATCCTTCTCATCTTTATGCCTTTCACTTATTCTTCCCCAGACCCCTCATTCTTGCTTTTGCTTGTCAAAACTGTGTTTCTTTCTCCTTCATGGGGGAAGTGGGAAGGTTGGGTGGACTTCTTTGCTATGGACACCCAGGAATGCTCCAATCAATACTTTGAAACACTGCAGAGGAAAGCCTGCATGAGTCTTTTAATGCTTTCAAAATTTGCAACAACAGTTAATGAAAGTCTGACTAATGGCTGAAAATCAGCATCTTATTTTAATGCGGTGCTGAAGCTTTCCACCAATAACATCATCAGGCCCTCCTCAACAAGCTTTTATTTTTGCATTAGAGATGCCAGTCCACACTTTGAAACCTTTGTAGCTCTGCAGCAACTTCCCTCTAAATCCCAAGATGCAGAGCAGGTGATGGATGCAGTCTTTGACACCCCCTGACTCCGTGCTCAGCTCTGGATGGATTTCTGTTCAAATGAAGGGGAAGCCATATTGTTACCTGGCTCACAGAAAACCCAGGGAGACTTCAGAAGAGCAGCAAGTCTAGTTTCACTGGAAGTGAATGTACATAGAACATCTTCAAGCCTGAAAGCAGGGGCCTAGCCACAGCTGAAGGCATCTGTCAGAAGAGGGGTGGCTCAGCCCTGTGGCTATGGCCACCCTCAAGCGCTGGGCACTGCTCAGTGCCAGGGAAAGATGCTGGGGGAAGGATTTAGAGCCTCTTCACCTCTTCCTGATAAATCTGCTCTTGCTATCTTCTGATATTTCACTGACATTTCTTCAGGGATGTTTGTAGTATGATTATTATTGTTATTAGGTATCCTAACATCATACTGCCTACACTAAATTAAATTGTGTGCATCCCAGCTGGGGGGAAGAAGTGGGGGGGAGGGGGGGGAGCAATTTTTGCTATGAATTCTTAACATGCACCCAACCTAGCACCTCCATGGGCCTGTTTCAGTTGGACCTGTTCCCCTAGACAGGTCGCTTAAGAGGTCTGAAAAATTCTCTGCAGAGCTTGAGATAGAATTGACTGTTCCTGACAAGTCTATCATTGTTACTGTTTTCCATCTGCCCAACAAGACTGCCTCATTCTTCTGAAGTACCAAAGACCACTTAAAATGTGTTTAAGGATTGATGCCAACTTCCTAGTCCTGCTTGCCAATTCAAAAAATCTGTTGCAAAATATCTGTCAATACATTTATTCCCAAGCTAAGGCAACTGTGTATTACCTAAAGGCTGGGGTAATCCCAAATGCTATCAAGAGGCCAGTAGTGATAACAGTCTTCAGGTACAAAATGGCTTTCATAGAATGTAGAATTATTAGTATGAGGTATTTAAAACCTTTTCTTGTCTTATTGAACACAAAAGACCAGTTTCAGCAGTCTGGTGTGTTTCCTGGCTTGCTGCCTATGTGGCAGCTGAAATTTGGCTAGGAGTTGCTCAGGTAGGAAATTCAAGAAAGAGGAAATCAGGATATGAGCCATCCAGGTATGATGCGAATATCTGTTCTCGAGTTTCCTGTTGGTTTTTTTTCTGCTCTTAGCAGAGCAAAAATTAAGACTGGAAATCATTGTCTGTAGATTTCAGGTTTTTCTTCTCTACTGGTGAGACCTGAAGCTATTTCAGATGTTAAACAATTTGTTGTTTAATCACTTCACAACTATGGCTTCTGAGCTTGGCTGTGGTGCTGGCTTTGTACAGATAAGTATAGAATCTGTGGCATTTTCAAAAGCCATTTGGAACAGCTCTTCATTACAAGCACTTTCACGGCAGAGATTAAATACATTATTTGGGTTTTCTGCCTAAAAAAAAAAATCACTTTAAAAATTGGCAGAAATACCATTTTCTTCAAATGAGAAAGTTCTCTTTCCTTCAATTGAGGCTGGCAATTGGCAGCTCTTTAAAAAGACATTTTTTGTTCCCTTTCCTCTCTTCCTTCCCCTACTCCTTGATTTCAAAATAACCTTCAAGGCAAAAAAGCAGGACACAGAAATGTAAAAAAGAAATAGAGACTGATTAAAATTTTTCACTTCCTGAACAGAATGCTTTACATTTTAACTAACTTGTATCAGATAAAACACTATTGCATTCCAATACAAGAAATTAACACATTGCAGGAAACTGGACACACAGGTTCCTCAAAGAATTCACTAATTGGAAGTCCTGCTGAAGAAACTGAAACACAATACAAATACAGACTTTTATTATAATCACTTGGAACAGTATACCAAATTTAGTATTGCATAATATAGGTGAAAAACCCCTGATATTAACAGGATACGATACATGTAAAGAAAGGACATTCATATACATATAAATAGAAAAGCTAAAATGTGTTTAAAAGTGATATATTAAATGGCTACATAAACGTGACCATAATTAGAAGAACATGTAATTTTGTATTCCTTAAGCAGTGTCTTCTAAAGCAGTATACATAGTAAATTGCTTTTACCTCTAGCATCTGCTTTCTTATGAGTAACAGGAGATGCGTAGGAACATTATAGGCATGTGCAAAAGCAGTGTAAAGATATAAAAACAGAGGCAGAAGCCAGAGACTTATTTGTTCTTGGCTGCCAGAGGCTTACGGCTGATCTTCTTTGACTTGTCATTGTTCTTCTTTGGAGGTTCAGGGTTCGCCTGCATGTGTCGGCCATAAAGGCTGGAAGGAAATGAGACAAGAATATTTGTGATACAACCACTGTGATACAACCATTAAACATAGGCTTTTACTCTGCAGCTTGTTAAACACTGCATCTAGTTACTAGACATAAAAAAGGAAGGTGATTATATTTATTTTGTCTCAATACACTGAATTTTCTATTAGATGGCATATTGCAGTCTATAATACTAGGATTTTTGTGACTTATCAGGAGAGCGACATCAGGAAGAGCAGGCCTCTGGTGCGGTGAAGGAGCAATCAGTTTTGCCTTCAGAAACAGGCAACCTTTATTATGCAGTTATGGGATTAAGGCTCAGAAGGCTGCAAGGATGTGTATTCAAGTCGACAATGACAAAAATTGGGTTGAACTGGAGTGATAGAGTGCCCACTTAGAACAAAGTGAGCATCATCCCTAACCAGAAAACCCAAGAGCTTGATAATGTGACAGAGAGCAATGGTGTCACAGCTGTCTTTGCTGCTTGCACATGATTGATAGTACTGGGACAGCTACCAACACATCAATGCCACATTAGTAAGTACCACTGATTAAATGTTGACAAAGTATCCTACAATTAAGATGGCTAGCATTCACAGCAAAGCTAAATAGACTACATGGCTGAGAGGATCTTGCTGAATATCACATAGTAATTAATAGATAATTTATGAGTAATCCTGATTAAACTAAATTAAAAACCTACCCAAAATAAACAGCTCAAACTTAACTTCCCTTATTGACATAAAGTGCTTTTTGAAGACGTACTTTGCGGGGGTGTCTGTGTCTAGAAGGGAACAGAGACAAGCCTTGTTTCTATTCATTCAGCTGCATAAACACTGGCAATGATAACAGAAATACTGAGATCCCTCTGAAAGGTGTCTCTCTGCTAATACTTCAGCCCAATGCTGGTAAGCGTGCACCACAGTCTCGTGCTGGCCTCTTGCCAGTCAAGTTGGACACCAGTTTCTACCACCTGATGGGAATTCTGCTCCTGAAGATCACTGTACCAGTTCCCAGGAGAGCCTTCTGTGTGTTGATGCCCTTGCTTGGGGTCACTGCGACTCCATATTTTGGTGGGCTTGTCAAAAAATAGGACAGATCTAGGGGCTTGGGGTTGAATCTTCCTAGAATTGCCTTTTGATGTGTTAAAAATCTGGATGGGTAGCTGTCAGCACTGTCATCACAGAACCCAGGTCCTACATTTTCATGTGTCTGTGGCAAGCAGAATGTCTCAGCTGTCACAGGCAAGCTGCACTGGTCCAGCACACACCCCCTCACAGGAGCCCTACCCTGTGGCAGCCCCTCTACAAAGCCTGCATGTTTGACCAACCCTTGCTGCAAATAAGGACCACATACAGATCCTTTCACTACTCAGTCATGCTGGGACAGTTAGTTACTCATATGTTGTTGCTTATCCAGAAAGCATGACCTGATACACAGTTCTGCAGCGGCTATCACCCTGACTGGGTATCTTGGAGATAAAGTGACTTATTTACAGGAACCTCTTTTGCCTTGCAGGCTGAAACTAATGTCAGCAAAGAACTGCCCCTCCTTCTTCTACAGGGCTTGGTGGACATGCAGTCAACTGTACACAAGAGACACTGAACAAGGATCCAAACAGGCATACTCTTGAATAACTGTGCTATGAGGTTATAAAGGGACTATTTATGTCAGATACAGAAACATTTTAGCTAAGACATAGGGAAGCAGGGAGGTTAAAAGCTAACATCTGCTTTGAGCTTTATTTTGCTGCATCTGAAGGATACTTCAGCCTTGGGATTCCTAGACTGCAGAATGGGAATAGAGCTTCTTTTAAGGTGGGGTGGAGAGGCAGCACTCGTCTTTACCTCCTCAGCAGCTGCAGTTTGGCATTACCCTGCTGAGCAGGCTGCTGTCAAAGTGCACTGTACCCAAAACAGCCTTCCTCAAGGAAAGTACAACTGTAAACTAGACATTACTATGACACTGAAATTTCATGTGTGCCAACACCTGATGATGATAAGGCATCAGATGGCATTTCCTGATGAACACTGAGATCCCTGACCCTCCATGATAACTGTATGCTAACTATTAGCTACAATATACATATTCTTCTTTTCGTAAGAGAAAACCCCAACAGCATAATGGTATGTTTTATCGAAGTACACTGTATGCATACTAATCAAATAGCTGTTCTAAATAACTGCCCTGTTTTGGAAGACATTAAGTGAGTTGAAGGAAGGAAGATACAGAAGGAAATGGTTGCACTAGATGATCTTAAAGGTCCCTTCCAACATAGACAATTCTATGATTCTCTGTGTTGATATCGAAAAACACTACCATTGTGGAATCATAGAATGGTTAGAGTTGGAAGGGACCTTAAAAATCATCGAGTTCCAACCCCCCTGCCATGGGCAGGGACACCTCCCACTAGACCAGGTTGCTCAAAGCCCCATCCAGCCTGGCCTTAAACACTCCCAGAGATGGGGCATCCACAACTTCCTGGGGCAACCTGTTCCAGTGCCTCACCACCCTCATAGGAAAGAATTTTTTCCTAATATCCAAGCTAATCTCCCTTCTTCTAGTTTACAACCATTACCCCTTGTCCTATCACTATGCTTCCTGACAAAGAGTCCCTCTCCTGCAGGCTCCCTTCAGATACTGGAAGGCTGCTATAAAGTCTCCCTGGAGCCTTCTCTTCTCCAGGCTGAACAGCCCCAGCTCCCTCAGCCTGTCCTCATAGGAGAGGTGCTCCATCCCTAGTTTGTGTAGCCCCATTACTTTATGGTTATTACACATGTATTTTTCTGGGTTTACAACTCAAAGAAAGTGAGCTCAGGTCTTTGCGTTGACCCAATCATGTAGGAATCAGCAGAAATTGTTCTTGTGGCATGTTTAGTACGGGCCACATCATCTCCAAGTTTGTTGTCCTCTGCTGCAGTAGCAGGGTCACTAGTAGAGGGACTACATACGGATACAAACAGTCCTGTCTCAGCTGCAAATGTGGAGCCCNCCTCCTTATTTTCCATGTGCCTTAGCAGAGATTCCAGGAGGATCTGCTCCATGATCTTGTCAGGCACAGAGGTGAGACTGACTGGCCTATAGTTTCCTATAGGGTCCTCTTTTTTCCCTTTTTTGAATATCAGGGTTATGTTCCCCTTTTTTCCAATCAGCAGGAATTTCACCAGATTGCCACCATTTCTCAAATATGATGGAAAGGGGCTTGGCAACTTGGTCCGCCAGCTCCCTCAGGACCCGTGGATAGATTTAATCAGGTCCCATGGACTTACGCACCTTCAGGTTCCTCAAGTGTTCTCGAACCTGATCTTCTTTTACTGTGGGCAGTTTTCCATTGTCAGAGCCCCTGCTTTTTGTCTTCTTTGACATGGGCAGTGTGGTTAGAGCCCTTTCCAGTGAAGACTGAGGCAAAGAAGTCATTCAGTACCTCAGCCTTGTCCATATCCTGGGTGGCCAGGTCTCCTGTTAGCTTCTGGAGAGGGCCTACAGACTCCCTAGTCTTGCCTTTTTCCCTGACACATCTATAGAAGTTTTTCCTATTGTCTTTGATGTCCTTGGCCAGATTTAGTTCTGTCTGGGCTTTCGCCTTCCTGATGTGGTTGCTGGCCACTCAGACAGTTTCTCTATACTCCTCCCATTCCACCTGTCCTTGCTTCCACTCTCTATAGGCTTCTTTTTTTTTTTATTTTTTAAATTTTTTTAATTTTTTTTGAGCTTATCTAACACTTCTTTATCCAGAGCGCAGAAGTGTCATTCAAGGAGACTGTCCCATCAGAAACCAATCCAGGGTAGAAAAAAAGCCAGGAGACAAGCAGCATCCTGCTCTCAATGATATGCAGTGTACTATTTGAACCAATGTTAACAATAATTTTATAACTCTGAGAAGTTAGCAACACAGGTGGAAATGCATGTTTAAATCTGCAAACACCAATGGTTAGCTAAATATTAAATTAACATTCAAGGGTTTTTTTGGCTCTAGTGAAATAATACTACGTTGGACTAGAATGAAAGGTTTTTCTCATATAATTAGAAAGTCTCCATTTGGAACTTTAAGCACTGAATTAACAGAGAATCCTCCAATCAATCCACTGTATCTGAGCACAAAAAAACTTTGTGGATGGGACCTGAAGTCCCCTGTCATCATCCTGTGCCTTCTTTATCTTGCTGTCCCACAGCTCCTTTGCCCTGTTAGTGTCAACCCAGAGAGGACTCTAACAGCTTTACTTATTTTCAGTTGTTACATACTGGGTTTTTTTGCTCAGGTTGGTTTAGATTCCACTTGCACTTTAGAAACTTTACATTAATTTATTTCTCTCAGATGACACTTGGCATTCGTTGTGTCTCTGCTTTCCTGCTTTCTCAGTGCAAATGTTCAAGTTTGTAGGCTGGGAGAACATAGAACACTGAACTTTTTTTCTGAAGTAAAAGGGTGTGGTGGGAATTCTACTGACTACAAGGATGCTTTTGAAGTGCAGAAACTGAATATTGACAAATTCCAATGGATTTCAGAGTTCTGATAAAGTCTACTTGGGCAACACCCCTTGAATGTGAAATGAGGTCCAGCAGCCACTGCATTTGTTAAGCAGTAAAAATCCCAATTGACTTGTATGTATTTTTAGTAGAAGTTTTTCTTTGATATATGTTCCTCATAATATTCAGTGCTACTGGTGCTCCAGCATTTCCCTCCGCCCCATGCAAATACTGTGTTAGTAGTAGACGTGCATGAGCTGCACACAGCTATAGCACTTTTACGTTATTTTTACTTATTCTCATATCCAACCACTCCTCTGCATGTGCACTAAAACTTCATCCAGAAAAGTAATTACTGAGTTTGAAATAAGCAAATAAAATATATCTACTTAAGTTGCTCTGGCAAAATCTCAAGGAAGTTTCAGCTGCACGTTTCTATCTTAATGAAAAGTAAGTGCTTTACAATCTATTACAGTAGTGTGCTATGCAAAGAGCAAGGATCCGATGTATTTAGATCATATAAGCCTTTACAGATAGGGACTCTCTCTTGTGTTTGCACACATCAAATATGAAGAGACATATGGTGTCACAACAACATTTAAATACAATAATGACTGTGATAATGCCTCTGGGACAGAATTTCCCTTCTGTTACACTAGGGAAAAGAGAATTCACAATTTTCAATGAACTTCTGGTACAACAACAGACACCACTTTTACAGCTCCCAATGAAAAAAAAAACTGGGACAAAAACAAAAGAAAAAACTAATGGAGCTGATTTGCACAGAGATATAATTACAGGGGAACCTACAACCCTCTGGCTGTAATAGATGTGGAGTTTACATCTATAGTCCTCAATGACTTTGATACCTAAGGGAAGGATACAGCCACAGAAACCATTGCTTGCACATCACCATCTGTCAGCCAAGCTGTAGTAACTAACCATGTACATGCTCTTGTTCTGGCATCACTGTGAAGCCACATATGTTAGGCAGAGACACTCACACACCATCCTCAACAGTGGAGGTCAGCTTTAAGACATGCACACAGGCAGCAACGCAGCTCAGCTGATGGATGGTAACATATTAGGAGATGGTACTTTGACGTATCTGCTTGCAGGACCAGACCCTTAGTGAAGGCAGATGGGCTCCATAAACAGACAAAAGAATATGGAGGCAGACTGTGGCTACTGTTTCAGGGCAGATTTGTGAGGTAACTGCTGATAATGCATCCATGGCAGCACCTTCACACTTGGTATTTTGGAATGTCACCTGTTCATGGGGCTGGAATAGCACTGAGTGGAACATTGCACACACCTTGCAGACCAAAACCTCAGCTGAAGAACAAAATCTGGACTGTAAACAAATATTTGAGATGTTTGCAGTTCACAGCAACAGTCAGAAGCTAGTTCACAAACTGCTGAACCTTTGTAGACTTAGCAGCTACAGTATTGCACGCAGCCTTCTCATTACACTGAAGTGAAAGGGGATATTAAATGCAAGACTGAAGATCTAGAAAGCCCTCAGATATAGATTTCCAGTTGCTTTCTTTCCCTGTATATATTTTTCAAAACAAGAATCTCTCACAAACATAAATGTTTCTGTGTATGCAAATATAAACACAAACAATTTCCTATCTGCCCCACTGTAACAAATATGAGCATTATGGGTGCTGCAGCAAAGCTAACAGTATCAAGTGAGAAAGATGCTCATTAAACTTCATCATTCTGTCTATTTTAATGATGCTTTTACTTAATAAAAATTCCCTAAGCAGTTGCAAGGATATTAGGCAAGGTCTTTGGCTATGTATCAGGGATCTAAGCTGTCACTAGCAAGTATGCCATTCAGGAGAGGCACTCCCAAGAGGAAAAAGTGAATACAGCTTTCTTGCAATAAATTCAGAGAGAATCAATAACTGCAGCCTGCCACATTACTTAAGCATTTAGCAAAGTAGGTGATCCTTCTAAATTAAACTACAAATTGTTAAGTACTGGAATTTACAACGTAAGATCAGGCATGAAGCCTTCTGACGTGAAGTCAGAAGTCCCAAGTACCCAAGTCTCTGAATGTAAAAAAGAAACATAGTTAAAATTCATAAAGTTCAAAAGAGCCACTTTCAAAAAACACCTTCAGCACAAATGCTTCCAATTTTTCTCTCTTGTACAACAAAACACTTACTAACTGAAGGCTACCTGCTCCCAGAGATGCAAAGAGTGAACTTGTGTAAGCCAGTGAACTAGTGTAAAGTGTTTAATGTACACATCAATTTTCTTGAGTTAAGCACCTTGAAAGAGGATTTCAAGAATGAGCCATAAGAAATACATTGCTCTCACTTCATGCCTCTAATAGACCTACAGGGTGGGTAGGCAGTATGGAAAGGGTACTCACATTTAAATATGATCCTGGAGAGATGCTACTTCCAGGTATGCACTAGAAATTAAGAAACAAAGGTGAAAAATTCTAGATCTCAAAGCTGTTTGCTATGAGATCAGGTTCAGGCAGGTATTTAATGCTCAGACACAGTTTCAAAACTGGGTATTTACACGGACCTCAAGAGGATGGTCCCCATTCCCAGCTACTGAAGCAGGAGAGGTGAAATCCTGAATTGGTGATATCACTAGAGACCCAAAGCTCAAAGAAGTGCTTACAAGCACAAACCTGTTGGAGCAGGTCCAGAGGAGGGCCATGAAGATGATCAGAGGGCTGGAGCAAACCACCTATGAAGACAGACTGAGAGAGTTGTTCAGCCTGGAGAAGAGATGGCTCTGGGGAGATCTTACAGCAGCCTTCTAGTACCTTAAGAGGGCCTACAGGAAAGGTGGGGAAGGACACTTCATGAGACAGTTGAGTGACAGGATGAGGTGTAACAGCTTTAAACTGAAAGAAGGGAGATTTAGATTAAATATTAGGAAGAAATTCTTTACTGTGAGCGTGGTGAGACACTGGAATAGGTTGCCCAGAGAAGCTATGGATATCCCATCCTTGGAGATGTTCGAGACCAGGCTGTATGGGGCTTTGAGCAACCCGGTCTAGTGGGAAATGTCCCTGCCTCATGGCAGGGCGGTTGGAACTCAATGATCTTTAAGGTCTTTTCCAACTCTAACTTTTCTATCATTCTATGAAAACGGATACATGCTGGCTAGCCTGTATTTGTTACAATTCTTAAGCACTTACTGTAAGATGCTTTCACTCTGGCAGTTTTTTTGTAGCTTATTGCTGCTCTGGTGTCCCCTCTGAGCAACCGAGTCTGGCTTTTGCTCCCATGGGAGCTGCTAACACTTCATCTCCTCAAAACACATCTTCTCACAGAAAGGGGACAGATAATGGGATTTAATTTGCCAGTGATGTACCAGTGAGAGAAAACAGTGGAACTTAAATTAGTAATTTTAAGTATCACTAATAGTAATTTTTGCAAGTATCACTATTTTGGTAGTTTACCCATAATTTATTTTTATTCTCTGTGACATAAGTCAAACAAATTAAGAGGAGCATTGCATGGGTAAGTGAAATAAATACCTGGTTTCCTTCCACACTTGGATGGCAAACTGCAGGTTTAGGATTCTTAATAAGGAAGAACAGACACAAGAGTGAGTCATTTTATTCAGTTAATTTTTTGCCCCTTGTTTGTGAGTGCTCCAAGACCAGAAGGTCTCTGCAAGTTTCTTAAAAAACCTCAGCTTTGGCCTGTCATCTGCCTT
The DNA here is from genome assembly GCA_013398155.1 of Pedionomus torquatus. Taxonomy (NCBI): domain Eukaryota; kingdom Metazoa; phylum Chordata; class Aves; order Charadriiformes; family Pedionomidae; genus Pedionomus; species Pedionomus torquatus. The sequence continues at coordinate 100,899 of VZRU01014699.1, read as the reverse complement.
TGTATCAGCTCACTCGTGCTCCTAAAAGGAGGCAGTACTGAGTGGCTGAAGCGGGTACAGGCTGGTTGTGCTTCATGTCTGCTAGGGCTGCAAGACCCTTTGGGCTACTAAACCTGTGTCCTGGTTTGGGGTAAAATGAACCAATTTTCTGTTTTACAGTTTTGCTTTCTCAGCTAGGCCTCTCCTAGCTAGCTGGGCTCTGAAATTAACAGCACATTGTGCGGAGCTGTTCCATCTTGCAGTGATAAGACCCGATTGTACCAGGGGATGGTATGCAGAGAGGCCCTTGTTTAGACTTATTGCTGGAAGAACCAAGGTCAGATAATTTTCGTCGTTCGCCCGTCGGAGGGTCCCGCCTTCAAGGAGGAGCGGACAGGACAGGTGACCCAGGACTGACCAACAGGGGTATTCCATCCCATCAGCATCATGCCCCCCATAAAAGCTGAAGGATCAACAGGTCAAGTCTCTTCTTCTTCGTTCCAGCTCTTCTTTCTGCCTCTTCTTTCCCCTTCGTCTTTGATGGCTGACGTCCAAGGAGGGCCCTGCCTGTTCATCTGCCTCTGATCCCGATCTCGGCGTTCCTGGCTCCGGATCTGAAGCCCAGCTCCTGTCGGTCGCCGGGTCCGGTTTGGGACTTTTCCTGAGGCCTGCTGGTGACGTGGTCGTCGTCCTGGGAGCTTGATACGGTTTTGTGTTTACTGTATACTCCCTTTTTCCTTTTTTTTTCCTATATTTCCTGTTTATTGTGCTGCTTATATTTTCATTAAAGTAGTTTAGCTTGTTCTAAACTCTTGAATCTCTTTAACTCCTTCCTCTCCTCTCTTTACCCAAAGGGGGGGAAAAAGGGAGGGGGGAGCGGCATCTGTCGCTCGGGGTTTGGTGGGTTTGGCTGAAACCGCGACAACCTGGAACACTTAGTAAAACGCCTCCAGTCTGTATCAGTTTGTCTTCCCCTATTGCCCACTCATACTCTTGGTGGACAAAAAGCTCAACATGAACTGGCAATGTGTGCTGGCAGCCCAGAAAGCCAACCACATCCTGGGCTGTGTCAAAAGAAGTGTGGTCAGCAGATCAAGGGAGATGATTCTGCCCCTCTGCTCTGCTCTGGTGAGTCCTCACCTGGAGTACTGTGTCCAGCTGAGTCCTCACCTGGAGTACTGTGTCCAGCTCTGGAGCCCTCAGCACAGGAAGGACATGGATCTGTTGGAGCAGGTCCAGCAGAAGATGATGAAGATAATCAGAAGGCTGGAGCACCTCTCCTATGAGGGCAGGCTGAGAGAGTTAGGGTTTGAGCAACCTGGTCTAGTAGGAGGCGTCCCTGCCCATGGCAGGGGGGTTAGAAATCAATGATCTGTAAGGTCCGTTCCAACCCAAACCATTCTGTGATTCTATACCAAATACTTCAGACTGCCCCAAATCTCCACACCCCAGAGCCCAGCCCCAAGGCACTCCAAAATGTAACAACCCATTCCCTTCATCTGCCCCAATAATCTTCATAACAAAATTCCTGCAGAGCATCATCCTCCCTAATCCCCTCAAATCCTGCACTTCAGCTTCCGAAGAGACTTTTTACCAAAAATCCCTAATCCCCTCAAGTGCTTTCTGGCATCTTAACCCCCAGAGGCACTCTGCAGCAGAACTGATCACCTCTTCCCATCTTGGTTTAGCTTTTTTTTTGTGGTTAGTTTTATTTTTTTTGAGTCTGAATTAGATGAAGAGAGGACTGAGTCCAGATGGAGGGATGGGGATCCAAGCCCATGTTGTAGTCAGTGGAGATCTGGCTAATGAAGTCAGTGGAGTAGAGTGCTTATTTGGTGACAAATGTCTACTGTGAGATGCTTAGCTGCTATACTCTGTTACAGATTTTCACCAGCTACAGCAGACAGTGGGCAGCTAGCTGACTCATAAACACTCATGTTTCGATATTTTTAAATGATAGACAAAGTCCACTCAAAGCAACCACTCCCTCTCTGTTCCTACTTCACATGCTCTCACAAGCTCTTAGCTACTTTACATTACAGATTGACTCAGCAGAGTCCATTGTTGACTTACTGCAAATTCCTCCCTAAAAACACTCCAAATCTCAGTAAGCAAAAAAAAGTATTCTGCCAAAACTGTTCTGGAGCTTGCTGTCTTGGTGACTACGTAGAACATGCATCCTCCAAAATAAGCTTAATCATGCCACGTGTCTCCTACTGGCCATTTCCTCACTCAGTTCCCCACAATGCTCCCTGCTTCAGGATCCCTCAACCCCAGTCTCTCCCCATTACATTTGCTGAGCCATACACCTGAAGAAGAGAAAGACTCATCCTCTACACACCATGTTTCCCACCCTCTTTACCTGAAGGTTGCTTCCAGAGATAAAGCCTAACCAGAAGGACCTTTGTCTTGGTGCTCCTCACAACAGCATCATCAGTCCCGCTGTGACAACTCATTAGCCCAAACACAGCAGTTGTAAAGGGAATACAGTACAGTTGGACATACAAAGAGACATATTGGGGTAGATGTGTATGTGTGGGGAGATTTGAGCCATGGCAACTGTGATTTACAAATACCTGCTCTCCTATAGGTCTGGCAATTCCTGGAAAATTTTAATTCTGCCAGACACATTTGCTCTTGAACCGGTTGATTTAATCTCTGCTGCTTTGAACTCACCATCTTGTATGTTAAGGAGAACTAATTTTTTATTTTTTTTTTTTCAGAAAGGAATTAATTCCAAGTAGGTGTTAGGCATTTCTTTAATTAATATACAGCAATAAAATAAAGCCTTCTCCTTATATTCTCTGAGGCTAGCAGCCTTTTGAAGCAACTACTTTAAATGAGAGGCTTATTAGGGGAGCACAGCTGGAAGCTCATAGAAACTTAGCAAAAAAAAAAAAGTATTTTTAAAAGGAAAACATGCAGGTCAAGATTTGCAAAACTGACTAATGACTTTGCATACGCAACTTGAAAGAAGAAATGTGGCTTTTGGCAGAGAGGGTGTTGAAAGCAAATGGAACACCAGCATCTGCTTTCTGAAAGTCAGACCTATCTAACACCCAGCGAGCTCAACACTGAAAATCTCAGCAGTGCTACAAAGCCAGAGGGTCAGACAAGGAAGATCTCCATGGAACTGTCACAAAGATGGAAAGGAGAGGAGAGGATGTACTTACATTTATTTCCTTAAAAATAGAGACAAATACAAATTGAGATTTCATCTAGACAATCTATTATGTTGATAAATCAATGCCCTGCTAGCCCAGTATAATGAGTTGGCAGTCCGAGAGGACCAGGGAGAGAATGATTTGTTTCTGCACCTGGACAGAGTCCTATCAGACTATCCCAATTATGAAGAATTTCTAACTGGGACCTGCATCTTCAAGTACATCCAGGAGCACTGATGTCCTTTCTCACTCTCCATTTCAAATGGAGCCATGAGTGGCTCAGCCTACATGTGCAAACTAGTCCCTGCATCCACCTCAGGCATGGAGAAACTTTATAGGTCAGAACCTGAAGTTCTCACAGCTGAGAATTCTTACAGATTGCTAAGGAATATTCTTCCCTTTATTTTCTTTTCACAAATCAAATGGTGCTTTCCCATTCACGTGTAACTACAGAAAACAATTCAGTGCCAGATACAGGCATCAACTGCAAACTCTGATGGCTGAAGTGTCCACTAGAACACGCTCCACCTAATGAATCAAAAGGTATTATGAGCCACAAGATTTGCTCAGCTTCTTTGGCAGAATCCAGCACAGGTGGCTGCACAGTAAAACACACCAGCAAGAAGGAAAAAGACTATTCAAGTGTGAAAGAACTGTATTCTGTTTACTGAAGTCATCTGTATCATCACAATCCTTGTCTTTATCTTCTGTAATTCCACGAGCATCAACTTTTTGCTCCATTTCACCAAACCATGTTGCTGCAATTATGATCAGGTCCACCTGCCTGCTCTCACACTAACCCCAGACAGGCAGCAAACAAAGTGCAGAAAACATAGTGCCATGCAGCACAAACACCTTCCTGGAGTCAGTTGAATACAGTCGTCTTCATTATTACACTATTTTAATGTTGTTGTCTTCATGGAGTCCTTTGGGCTTAAGGAAGTGCTCATTTTCCTTTTTGAATGCTACACTAAGGGGCTTGCTGCTCAGATAAATCCTCTTACATAAACTTCATTATTGATCTACTACATGCATTTTGCTGTGCACCTAATTAACATTAAAAAAAAGGAAAACAGAGAGTATAAATAGCTAAGTGCAAGCCAAGGAACTTTCTTTAAAGTTATTCTAAGTCTGGCAGGTATGTATTTCTTTTCCAGTAACTAGACAAAGTGTACCAATAAAATGTACAGAAGGGACTCTGGGGAAATACTGATATGCAGGGATTTTGTGTTTTTGGGTTTTTTTTTTGTTTGTTTTGTTTGTTTTTTTTTTTTTTTTTTACGCAAAACTGAAGTGTCTGAGTTAATCTGAGCCTGCTCTGCTGCACACTGAGGATGACTGATTTAATTGGCAGTAGCAGGGAGAACATTCAGGGGACCACAATTCTCCACAGCTAGGGTTTATATAGCTGCCTTGCTCTGCTGGGCCGCTCACATGCCTCTCCAAGGGCATCTACCTTAGTCACCTCCGCTGGCTGCAGGGCCAGCCGCCAAACAGCTTCTCAAAATAGGCACAAAGACTAACATGGTGACACAGTGGGGAGCTCAACCTAACGCCCCTGAATCACTACTCCTGAGACTCTCAAAGGTGAGGGACTAAAGCCTAGTCCCATTGCACAACCCAACACAAGAAACTCTTTCTGGAAGTCTGTTCAAGTTCTGGGGACCACTGTGTGAAGGGGGCATAGGACTTACTGTGGGACACCTTAGGGTGAGTCTTGGGATTGAGCAAAAGTATTCAGGGATTATACAGGATTTATGAGATGTTTAGGGAAAAAATCAAGAAGGTGGAAGGGAGGGATAAAGGTGGATGACCAAGAACAAGTGCAAGAAAGTGGAGAGAGGATCAGGTGGGGAATAAATAGACCAAATAGTGTGCAAGCAGAAGGCCAGTCAGCACACTTCTTTGGTTGAACTCTGTGCCAAATTACCTCCACTCTGTTCTACCTAAATCCTGTTTCTAACTGTTTTCTGTGTGAGTGCGCTCTCTGTTCTGACAGAGCACCCACCAGCAAACTTCAAGCCAGAGCAGTAGGTCACTGTGATGAACTGCGTCCTGAAGAGTCCAAGGGTCTGGGATTAGCTCCCAGGGAGGCTGCAGGACAACAGGCTGGTAAGACTGGGTCTGGGGGCTGATACTTGAACTATCAAGATTTGGGAGCCAGGTACTAGAGTGTTCCTTGACATAAGGTGTTCCCTGAGCACTGATCCCTAGAAATGCAGTCTGGCTGTTGCTTGTCTTCTCTGTGTTTGTGTGGCCATCTGCCCTCCTGACATGCTAACCTGTTCATGGCTGGCCATGTGTATCTATACATGTTCTGAATTTGTGATTAGCCTTGCCACTAGGAGGACAAGGGAACAGGGACATGGAGCAACTGCTCAGTGCCACTGTTGGAGGAATCCTCTGGCTCCTCCAGCCCACTGGATTTAGCTACTCAAAAGCACTACCAGGAAAAAGATGAAGAAATCAGGAAACTCACTTCACCTTTTTGACACAAAGGATCACATCTGAAGTGCTACACACCACAGGAAATCCAATTTCACTCAGTCACCCGAGCTGCCTTTGACTCACTTTGCACACACTTTGCCAAAAGGCTGTTCCAAGGGAACCTTCCTGGATTGAATTTTTGAACATGCATAACAGGTCAATGCAAATATTGAATTTTGCCATCTTCCTCATGAAATCTATTTGCAGTTCACAAAATCAGCCCTTTCAACTACCCCTGGCCAACACTGGCACAAACATACCTATAATGTCAATATTCCAGACCTGTGCTCAGACAGGTCCACATACATGCAAAGGATTAAGGAGATTCAAAGCCAACATCAAAATTCCCATCACCATTCATGTTAAAATGCTGGAATTTTGGAAGCCAGAGACCAAGTACTTCATTATGGAAGCAGAAAATATCCATAAAATGGTTTTCCAGTTATATATATCTACTGGAGAAGACAGAGGATGGTCACACAGGTACCATGTAATAAAATGATACAAACCATTCATACCATTTTCCAGCCTGTTTTGAACTAAGCATCACACCATTAAAATCTGGCAAACAATTACTGGGTTTTAAACAAAGCTTTGGCATTTTTCCATGGCTTTTACTGTGCCAACAAAGCTGTTCCAGAATCTTTTCAGGAGGGACCTATGTTATGTGGCAGCCAATAATCTTTATGGTAACACTGCAATGAAAATGTCGCTTACTGTAATGAGGAGAGATCATAAGTTAAGCCCCCCAGCTACCTTTCTATTATTTTTCATTACAGTCTTTCTGGGTTTGTTATGCTGTTATGTACTCAGGGAATTACACCAAACTAAGCTCACGAGTCAGCTCTTCATTACTCAGACCACACTGAAACTGAGCAATCAGCAAACCGCACCAGCTCCTGAGATAACACAACACACTAACATTTATTTGAATATTTACCATTTCTTTTTTAGCTTGTCCTCTTCCTTAAAGCTCTTTTCTGTAAAACAAACTTGCCTATGGTTGGAGGTGGTTTTGAAACAAGAGGAAAATCATATAATATTTTTTCATGCCATTAACACGTTGAGCAAGGGGTTGGGCTTCCTTTCATCTACCAGAAAAACTGTGATACACTCATCTTTTCCTGACAACAGTGTTTTTCCTAGATTTGTGTTCCATAGTGCTAGATGAGCTGGGTGAGACAAGAAATCTCACTTGCCCCTGCTCCATTGGAGATTTTTACATTTGCTTCCTTCCCTCTTGCAAATCAAGAAGCTGAACACCTGTTTGGAAACCTGCAGTCACACCAATATCAATATGTTTTGGTGTCATCCAGTCTGCATGACTTGCCATGTTGATTTCTGTGTCTTTCAAGGCCCACAGTGTGAAGAACATAGAGCCTTTTGAAAGGCTTTCTTCTCCCCTGATGTCTGTCAACATGAAACGGCAGCGTAGTATCAACCTGATTTTGATTTCAACAAAATCAATACAAGTTTTGCTTCTGATTTTGGTGGGTGCAAAGTTTGGCCTTTAATGCAGTATCTTCCTGACAACTGAAAATACCCTAGTGCACACTGTGCAGTACAGGTCATTCTGTGAGATAGCCTCACCATAATCTTCTTGGAAACTACCCAGATTTCTCATTTTAGCTCTCTCCTGAAAGACTGACTTGTGAAATACAGAGATTTCCAGATTACTTAAGAATTACAATAGAGTTTTCATAATAATTTGTGCTGTAATTAGTGTTAGCAACTGAGGCAAACTGCAACTATGGCTTTACGATGTCAAACATCTACACGCGGCCACTGCTAACCATGCAAGCAAACAGGCAAATTGCACTTGCAGTAAGCTCACAAACCACAAACTATACAGAAAGATATGAAAATCATCTAGGCTGTCTCTGAACACTGGAGTGAAAATTATGTCTTCTCATCAAGTGCTTGTAATAGCTAGGGCCAATGAGTCACTTGGTAAACTTCTTAATGCAGGCATTAACCAAAATAGTTTCTCTTACAAGGAAGGTGGGATTATGCATACCGATATGATCTGTTCTTGCTGAACATCTTTTTGCTGAAGGTAGGCAGCACTCATCCTAAATCATTGGTGCTTACGTATGTTCATGAGTTAGAAAAACAAATATGGAACTTTTACTTAAAAGGACAAGAATTAGTTTACTTGATCATCAGACATTTGTAAAAGGCACCCACGGGAGCCTTCAAGAGCAATGCAAAATAAACCAGTGATTGCAGCTGCTTCTGGGCAGGAGGAAAAGGAATATGGAGTTGAAACCCCTTGTACTGAATCAGTCCAAATGCCACGGTAGCAACAAAAGCAGAAGGAGTGCAGCAGCAGGAAGGCAAACCCCAGGCTGCAAACTTGGAGGGTAAACTGCAAGAGGTCTACTCTGCATCTCCTTCAAAACATGCCGTAAAACAAATTGTAGGGAGTGCAAACACAGCCCTTGGACTACTGTCCTTACTTTCCATTTACTCAACACATAGGCTACTAGCAGGTTTGCAAATCCCAGCCTATGCATACAAGGTAGCAAATGGCACCTCCTTACTTGTGAAACTGTCCTAAACTTCTCCAAGCTTGAGGCACGGAATGGATTTACAAGAAATGCCAGCATAGGAGTAGGAAAAGCAAAGTGGGAAAAGATTTGTCAACAGCTCTCTGTCATCAAGAAAGCACTTCATTAGCCTGTCAATTGTACAGTGTCTAGGAGATACAATTATTGACAATTCACTGCCAATTGATCCAACATCTATATAAAAAGCTCTTCTTATGCAATGAGCTTGCTGGCTCACATGAGTCAGAGAGAACTTAAAGCTGTACAAAGCCCCAAATTGCTCTAGTTTCTCAACAAAATAAAACCAGAAGTAGTCGAATCCCACCAACATCTCAGCAGCTAAGCCATATTTACTGCTTACAGCAAAATATTTTAAAACGAGATTCATTTTTGATATACTTCATAGGTAGGGTATAAACTCATGATGAATAAAAGTCCTTATACAAAACACTGTTTTTCACTTCTATGGCCATTTGTGCTTAAGGGATTACTTTTAAAAAAACAGGAAGTCTGCATTTTCTACTTCCTCAATTGATACTCAATTGAGTGATATTCAATTCTGTACACTGCTCTGTGCAGCCTCTCATCAGGTTAGGATAATGCTGAGAATGGCTAATTGTTCCTATGGTGGCTTTAAGAACTGGCAGTCGCTTCACAGAGCCAGCAGCACTCCTGCAGCACACATGCTCCTAACCCTTGCTTGCTTAGCTTTGTACTACCTGCTTTATCGCTTCATGGTAAGGCAGTCCAAGACAGCAGGAGTAACCTATTCTGGCATCTCCATCTGGTACTATTTATCAGACTTACATTGCTCTGGTGGATTAGTTTCAGATCCCTGTTGGCAGATGGAAGGCAGCAATAATAATCACAAATCAATTCCTCTTTTAAGACCTAAAACATCATCTCCCTCACGTAAGATGCTTCATTTTTTCACCACCCCAGAGCCCTTATAAATACCAGCTTTCCCTAGACACAACAGTTGCATGCAGACACTCAGCCCTGGAGAATCTGACGCTGTCTCAGCTGCTTTTTCCTATTTACTGACAAACAAACGGAGCAGCATCACTAGAGAGGGGCTCATGTAGGTTTAAACACTTGAGTTCCAGAAAGTCAGAAAGCTGCTTGGTGCCAAAGTGAGGGTACCCAAAGAAGATGGCTTGCTTTCCTCTGTCTCATCTCAGGTAATGTATTTTCCAGGACCAATCAGTGAGACAGCATTTTCACTGGAGCATCCAGTTAACATCAGGTCTCTACTCAGTGCTGTAAGCCAACCAACAGATGTTTTCAGAGAACATCTGTTCTATTCTGTATCTGAATAGATATAGAATAGATGCAGCCCTGGTCGAACAACTGTACTGTAGACAGGTTGCTTTCTAATGGTGTTTCCAGACAGCTTATCCACTTGATTAGCACATACACTCTAGAAAACAGAACCCTGAAAGGAATTCATGAGGTTCAAGAATCATACAGCTACTCCAATATAGGGAGAACATCTGGTCCCTTTTGCAATGACTGTGCTTGCTTTCTTGAGATTGCACTAGGAATTCTTGATGTTCTCTTGTTAGGTCTTAGCTAAAGGCAGTGGTAATTAAAAATATGACTCAAAAGCTAGGTATCAGCTCTCTGCCTGGCTATGCTTCACTCTCAAAATAAGATTTTTACTGCAGGAGAAGTAGTTTTTGTTTGCTCCCGCTCTGTAACACCTTACAGTGACAAAGCTGTACTTACCATGGCAATTACCTAGGACTCAACTCACCCAGAGATATTGTGGCAAAAAATCAGTAACTCGGATTTTACAGAACAGCTAATATACTGTAAAAGGTGAACCTGCATGGGCAATGAAGACATCAACTCTACCTTTTGCCTTTCTTTAAGCCTCTCAGTCTTGTAACTTGCAGTTTGAACTATGTCTCCAAAGAGACTACAACATCAGCTAGAATAACAACAGATTCCTACATTCTTACTAATGTAGGAATTCATTACCCAGAGATAGTAAAATGTAGGTTTCGTTACCCAGATATAGTGAAAAAGACAGCTGCTTTTTAAAGATCTTCTGAAATTCTTAAGAAAAAAATTAATGGCAAACAGCCCTAAATCCTCTGGTGCCAAGACTGCATACTAGTAAATTTGCAAAGGCCAGAAAGACCTAATATTTCCTGGTTAACACATGAGGGCCCAGTGAATATTTTGTCCTAAAATTCTACTGAATAAATCTTTTAATTACTTTGATCCTGATTTCTTCAGTATTTAATTAAGATACAGTTCCATTTGACTGTTTATTGCTGATAATTTTTCTACTATCCACATAAAACTAGAACATTATCTGAACATATGGAAAATGTGGATAGTACATATTGCTCATAGCTGCACATAATTTTAAGAAGAACTGTAACTGCACTATTTCTAGATAATTTTTAAACTATGACAAAGATGCATGCTATTGAAGAAAAATGGCAAGCCTATAAAAAGCTGTGTTTGAGTCAAGTATAAAGAATATAATTTTTTCCATATAATATGATTCTTTCACATGCTAGTGTAAGTAGGAAGTCAGAAGGACTAACCAAAGATCAAGAAAAAAAGCTACCCTCTTCCTTCCCCCTCCCTCTACTAAGCTTAGAAAAATATCCTAAAAAGAAAAAAAACCTACACTAGTAGCTTCTAAGACAGTTTAATAAACCTTAGGGAAGGCCTTAGCATTGAATTTACTTTCCCAGTAGTACCTAAAGCACTGCTACTCAAGCAATACAATAAAGTTTATGAACTTGTCTTCACTGTTGTGCAATTTACCTTTGAGAAATGATACTATGGTGAGCAACTGCTCTCTATGAATCTCTTTGGGGCTTCAGTGGACTGCAGTTTTTATCACAGCACGTAAAGTGGATCAAGATTGAACTCCAAACCAAAATATATGTCACATTTTTTTATTAATGAAAAATGCTTAATTCAAAAGTTAAACACAGCTGTAACTCTTCTTATCTGCTACATCAACTTCCCAACTAAACCGTTTTTGAGATACTTTACACTGAAAATCAAGAGAAACAAATCTCAGAATCATTCATATTCCTTTCTATTCAAGAAATAGAAGAAATCCCTTTTCTTTTTATTATTTTCCTGCCTAATAAATATATCCCTTCGGAGGTACAAACTAACAAGCAAAACCACCTCCCAAGCCCCAACAAAACCACACAGCAAATTCAAACTTAACAAAACCCCAGCAACCAAAGTCAAAATAATTTCACTTCTTCACCTGGTCTGGCACTCATGGTATAGTCTGCTCAGATCACTTTCCAGTATTGTAGCACACTGCTCTAGAAAATGCTTATTCTCAGTGTGCATGCCTTCTGTCAGATCAGTAAGCTAATGTGACTAGGCAGATGTTCAATCATCAGATTTACTGTGATGGTGGGATGAGAAACCCTAGCCAGAGGAAAAAGGTAAAGGAAAGAAAGCAATCCACTTTTGCAATTAAAATACCCACAGAAATCAGACGGCATGAATCCAAAGGTGTAACTACCCAGAGAGACATCCATATATGTTGTGGAAAAGCCTTGTTGTCGCTCAAAGCCCACAAGACCATGCAAAGCTGACAAAGAATGGCAAGGGACCAGCACAGTGGAAAGGAAACCCACAGAACAGGGGTCATCCAGGATCTCCTGCCAAGGAGGCATTTAGATCAGTCTGTACAACAACTTTGTAAGAAAATCTGCAGAAATTCAGCATAGCCTGGAAAAAACACCTGCAATGAGGGACTGATGACCTGTGAATACATTAGGGTAGTTTTCCTCCCTGGATGTTATGATTGTTGGCCAAGCAGCATTTCTCCATGTGTTTGTCTATTACAAGATAATTTCAAGATGCTGGATTATTTGATAAATTTGAATATTTCAGGGAATGTTCTACACAAGGGGCAATGGCACATTTGTGTAAACAAGAAAATGAAAGAGGCAAAGTGCATACACACACAGCATTTGTGAACTCTTGCAATTAAGTTAGCAGATCGCAGCTGCTTCAGCCATCCACATCTGTGGGGTAATGGCCTGTAGATCAAAGAGCCAGTGGATGGCTACCATCTTTGCCAATGATTACCTCCTTTCCTCTGTATCCTTGTAGCACTTGCTCCTGGAGGAGTCTGGAAATGCTAATACCCAGAACAAATTGCCTCAGGGAGAAGAAGCAAGCTAGGGAAATGATGGATGGAAGGAAGAAAGGAAGGAAGAGCTATGAGGACGCAAGAAGGATAAAGAGACACACAAAACTTCATGTACGGAAAAGCAGCATGGGAGAAAGAGGACACCACCAGTAGATTGCAAGAAACAGACAACTCTCACTTTGGTAAAGAAAGGCAGCATGGAGCAAATGAAGGAATAGATGAGCATTCAGACGACGTGAATTCAGGGAGCTTTTATGGTATAGAACAGAAGACCATGGAGGGTCCTTCAGTGATGCAAGGAGCATATCCCCTAAATGCTGTGCAAGTTTTCCTTAGTCTGTTTTTCACAACCATTACTTCAAGACCAAGCACATGCTGCACACACATGGTGCTTTTCATTTCTTCACATCCGTCTTTTGGTCACATTATTTCTGTTAATGAAAAAATAAATGTTGCAAAAGGAAAGTATTTACACAGCCAATGACATAGACGTTAATTTTAAAAATGCTACTTATTTTGTATCAGAGCAGTTATATATCTTGATCTTGAGCAGTTTTAGACTTGTCCAGATTCTGATTCCATGCTACAGAGACAAACTTTGCCCTGACTCTCCTTCTTGCCCATGATTCATTAACTTGACATCTTTAGTATTACACCTACTTGATGGGCTTCAAGTATTTAGTAAAAGACAATATTTTTTATCAAAGCAAAAATAAACTCTTTAGTGAAAATGCTGGGTAGTGACTTACTGTAAAGGATAGACACGACACAGCTCAAACTATCTGACTGAAGAGAGAAGTCACCTGCCTCCAAATAAAACAGCTGCCTTCATGCTTTGTGAGAAATTTGCAGCTCCATGGAGAGTGTGGGTAGGTCCCAGTCTCAAGGGATCAGCACCAGGCCCAATGAGCTGCCTGCAAGCATCTGGCTTTGAACATAGAATCATAGAATGGTTAGAGCTGGAAGGAACATCAAAGATCATTGAGTTCCAACCCCCCTGCCATGGGCAGGGACACCTCCCACTAGACCAGGTTGCTCAAAGCTCCATCCAGCCTGGCCTTAAACACCTCCAGGGATGGGGCATCCACAACCACCCGGGGCAACTCGTTCCAGTGTCTCACCACCCTCACAGGAAAGAATTTTTTCCTAATATCCAATCTAAATCTCCCTTCTTCCAGTTTAAAGCCATTACCCCTTGTCCTATCACTACACTTCCTGACAAAGAGTACCTCTCCTGCTCTCCTGTAGGCTCCTTTCAGATATTGGAAGGCTGCTATAAAGTCTCCCTGGAGCCTTCTCTTCTCCAGGCTGAACAGCCCCAGCTCTCAGCCTGTCCTCATAGGAGAGGTGCTCCATCCCTCTAACCATCTTTGTGGACCCCACTGGACCAATTCCAGCAGTTCTATGTCCTTTCTATGTTGAGAACTCCAGAGCTGGACACAGTATTTCAGATGGGGTCTCACAAGTGCGGAGTAGAGGGGCAGAATCATCTCCCACAAGCTGCTGGTCACGCTTCTTTTGACACAGCCCAGGATAGGGTTGGCTTTCTGGGCTGCCAGCGCGCACTGCCGGCTCATGTGGAGCTTCTCATCCATGAGCACTCTCAAGTCCTTCTCCTCAGGGCTGCTCTCCAGCCATTCTCTGCCCAGCCTGTATTTGTGCCTGGGATGGCCATGTCCCAGGTGCAGAACCCTGCACTTGGC